>CAJQZM010041901.1:50000-68490 GCA_907164665.1 Colias nastes | reverse complement strand
AAAGCACTATCTAGACATAGAAAACTTATTGGAGCTAGATATATTGAGTTATTCCGGTCTACAACAGCTGAGGTGCAACAAGTATGTACAAAAAATTACAAAAAAATCTTTGTTTTTTGACAAAATATTACGTAAAGTTGAAGTTCGTTCGTCGCGCGATAGACGCGCCAAGACTGACGTAGGTATATAAATCAAGAAAATATTTTTGAATGTTTTTGACATAGGAACACAACTACCCAAGGTGGTACCCAGTGGCTTCTCCCTTTGTACGTCACAATAAAACTATCTTTGTATGAATAACTTCTATTCCAGCTATCTATTATTTGCTTGAATAACATAGCAAAGATTAGCATTACATATACATCTATATCTTTTTTTTTGACGTATACATAATATAACAAAAAATCCTTCAATCTTCGAACAAATTGGCTAACTGAATATTGAAGGTAAACAATAAGATTACGATAACCGGCCACAATGCAAGGTCCCATTTGTGGTCGTTTCACTAAATTGCCTTTTTATGTGCAGCCTGCCTTGGGATATGGTAAGATTATGTTGTTAGTTCATGTGCATGTTAAAGATTAAAGTGGTTATTTCGAGATGTATTTCTATACTTATACATACATATATTACTCGTACTACTTACTGATAATAAAGTTCATTGAATAAAAGTTTGTTTGCTGTTTCTATTTTTAAAGATGTTTAAACTATGCGGTTTCGCTATAGAACTGAAGCCCAGATCTAAACAATTTTTTTTCTCTTTTTTACTTTTGACATAACATTTTTAAGCCCTTTTTATCAAGCGGAGATTTTTTACATTTATAGCTTAATCTAAAACTTATTTCTATAGTATTTATTACTGAACATTTAGACCAGATTTAGCATTTTTTAACATTTATTTACCCACATTTTACTGAAATTATTTTAACGCCAACAGGTACTAAACCGCTCGCTAGAAACTCGTACAAGCCAGTCGAGTACACCCTCTACCGCTACACAGCCCACTGAAGGGTTACTCCCAGTGGCTTTAGTACCCCAACATGTGATCACGTCCGGCACTGCTAAGGACTGCGTGAGATTGAGAGGATTGCCGTATGAAGCTCAGGTAAGGAACTATTATAGGTGCTAGCTAGAGAAACTGGTGCTAAACTGGCTAGAAACTCGCGTCAGTTAAGTAACTAGCCTACTATAGGATTACTACCAGTGGCTTTAGTTCCCCAACATGTGATCACGCCCGGCACTGCTAAGGACTGTGTGAGATTGAGAGGATTGCCGTATGAAGCTCAGGTAAGGAACTATTACAGGTACTGGCTAGAAACTGGTTCTAAACTGGCTAGAAACTCGAGCCAGTTGAGTAGCCAGCCCGCTAGGCGCTAAAGCGTTACGACAGAGTAATAAGCCTACTAAAAGTTGTACCACAAACTGTGATAAAATGAATAAATTACAAAAAATACTTGAAAAATATGGCGTTGTGATTAAGTGTGTAAGAATGGTTTCAAAGTCACTGTTAATGAAGGACATACAAATCCACCAAAAATTGCTTTATTTTTAAATTTAAGAAAATTGTATTTTAAGGAAAATTTTAGTCCTTTTTTTGTCAATCATTGGTAACGAAATGATATATGTATTTAGCAATGTAATCTTCATTTTATATGATGTTGTTCTTTAGTGTATTTAAAAATCGTTATTTTTTTTTAATTTTCGTTTCAGGTGGAACATATCCTAAGCTTCTTAGATGAATTTGCCAAAAATATTGTAGTACAAGGTGTACATATGGTGTACAATGCACAGGTAATATAATGCTCAATAATTGTTTTTTTATAAAAAAAACCTTATACTAAAAAGGAAGATTCCATACATTTATTATTTATATAATATGTAATTTTTAACTTATTTTGTCATCTAATTTTACACATATTTTGGCACAGATAACTAATTAGAAAAAAAATCAGGGCCTCGTATTAAAAAATTGAGTTCGATCCATGTAGAAGATGAAGATATTGGTGTTTTCTCTCTTAGAAATTAAAAGATTTTGGTGCTCTCTATATACATTAAACTTTACAATTTTCATTTATTAAAATAAATAATTTACCTCAGGGCCACCCCAGCGGCGAGGCCTTCATACAAATGGACAGCGAAACCAGCGCATACTTGTGCGCGCAACAGAAACACCACCGTTACATGACCTATGGGAAGAAACAGCGGTATATCGAGGTATGGATCTTGGTATATTGGTTTGGTGGTTAAAGGTTTTTGAAAAATTGAGGAAGGTAGTTTTTTTTAATGATTAATGGTGAAGTTAGAAATTGGAGGTTGATATAAATATTATTCTCTAGATAAAGTTTATATAAATAAAGACGCTATAGATACATCACTTGTCCTTTTTTACTTCTAAATATTATGAAAATTCTTTCACTAAAGTCTTTTTAAGGAACTTCATTAATTTTTTGAACAAAAATTATACATGTTTAAATTAACATAGCGCAGTATACATTTTCCTTTCGAGTTATCTCTAAAACTCCCAATATTTATTCATTCAATTTCTAAATACTTTCTTCAAAAGCACTTGTGAATCTTCAAAAAACATTACAACCATAGCTCGCAAAAAAAGATGCGCTTTCAACTACCCAACCACTGAACTTACACTGAAAAAAAAAAAAAAAAAAAAACCACTGTGACGTCACATACCAACTGACCCCCCGCAGGTGTTCCAGTGCTCCGGCGACGACATGAACCTAGTGCTGACGGGCGGCGTCACCCCCTCCACCTCCCCCAAGTTGCCCCCCGGTACGTTCCAGCCGCGTTTGCTCGCCCACCACATCGCGCACCAGAGCCTTATCGCGCGACAACAGGAGAACTTACTCCTCGCCTCCCTCCGACCTCCCCTCTACCTCCCGTACCGCTCCCCCACTCCGCAATACTCCCTACCGATCCTCCCCGCGAAACGAACTTATGATCGCGCGTTTACGCCTACAGAACCGCCCGCGAAACGACAATACGTTCCTCAACAAATACCTATGTCGTTACCAATGCTATCGTACGCAACAACTAATCCTATATTTTCGTACGCGAATACATCTCCAATGTTATCTACGTATAATGTACCAACTATGCCCACAGGCTTACCTGCTGGGTACGGTACAACACTATCCCCGGGTATACCCGGGTCATTGTCCAATCAGATTCAATTCCCGGCTGGGTTGTCTATGTTCCCGACGTATCCGTACTATCCGGGTGTTTAAATGTATATAACAATGCAATTTACACTTTGATAACTGAAGGTTTTGTTAAAAGACGCATGAAAACCAATCATATGAATTATTAACCTTATAAGTGTTTTAAGACCGCGTAACGTATACAGTATACGCACAAAAAACAATATTTCGCGATGAATTCCATATTCTTCCATAGGCAGCTTTATTTTTCCATCATATTCGTACTATCCGAATGTATATAAAAATGCAATTTACGCTTTGATATCTAAATATTTTAATGAAACATTTATATCAAAACCAAACATATGAATTCAGATAAGTTTTTGAAGACCGCGCTACGTATACAGTATACACAAAAATCTTTCACAATGAATTCTATATTCTTGACAACTTTATTTTTCCGTCATATCCGTACTATCCGAATGTATATAAAAATGCAATTTACATTTCGATAACGAAATATTTTGATAAAAAACGCATATCAAAACCAATATGAATTCAGTATAATCTTATATGTTTTTGAAGACCGCGTAACGTATACAGAAAACGCATTATTCCTCGCGATGAATTCCATAGTCTCCGGGTCCGTCATATCCGTATTATCCGGGTGTTAAATAGTACGATTTACTTGTTTATACATTTTTAGTTAAAAAAACATTCGCAATGAATTCTTGGCAGCTTTATCTTTCCGTCATATCCGGGTTATAAATCTTATTATATACTAGTTAGTACGTTTGTTAGTTATATTTACGGTTCGCGCCGTTAACAGGGTAAGAATATGACAAGCTCAGCGCAGGCGAAGTGCCTTCGTTAAAAATGAATTTACTTACGCTAATAGCTTTTGCAGCTCTAGATTAGTTTTTGAAATCAGTTTTTGTTGAATTTTACTGACTTTAATTATTGTTGAATTCTTGAAGTTTATTTTAAGGAAATCGGAGGTTGTTAATCATTGACAATTAAGTAGATTAATTATTGTGTTCTGTTTTTTTTTTACTTTTTTTCGCGTGATCGTTTAACGTTGTGATTTATATTTAGACATTCCATTTTGAAATATGAACATTGCCGATATTTAAGGCTGATACTAAGTCTGAGATAGGTACTTATAAAATATATATTTAGGTACTTAATATACACGTAGTTTTCAGTACAATGCACTTTTTGTGATTAGTTTACACTTTTTATATTTTATTGTGAACGTTTATGGCAACTTTGTTGATGCACTTTAGAGGTAATGATTTTTCGATTATTTTTAGGTTATTTTTTATTGATAATGAATTAAATTTTTAAGGCGTGTTTTAGTATCGTGAAACGGTAATATTTTTAATCCTGTCCAGATCCTTCCTAATCCCAAAACTCATACAACCTTCACCCTTAACAATTGAAGGTCATAAAGAATACTAAATTGGTTATCTATGGACACTATAAAGCTCTATATTATCTATATTAGTTAACGTCATCGTGTCTGGTGTTACATTGTCTTAAATTCACATAGGTATGGGGGCTTAAGTCACATATACATGGTGTTATGGCTAATCTATGTTCTGTCATCTCTAATTATAATAAAATGTTGCAACTGTACCAATAATTTCATCAAAAAAAAAAAAATTTTTTTTTTCATAAAAACGTATTAAATCAATAAATGACAATGATATTATAAGTAAAAAGGTGTAGATTATTTTACTCCAGGAGTGGTACGTTTAAATGTGGCTAATTAGCCACTTACTTCAGTTGTCTCTTTTTCGCTCACGACAATTGAATCATGTCATCTCACTTTGATATCTAATCGTGTGCGTTTTTGAAGATCGAATGTTAGTAATCAATCTACACCTTTTTACTTATAATATTTTTGATAAATGATCATCAAAGAAACTTATTGTTAAAGTTGCAATATTTTAAAAGTACCTATCTAGAATAATTCAGAATATGTGTTTATTAATCGTTACAAACTTTGTATTTGTATCCGAGCGGGTTGTGTGATGGAAAATGAGCATGTATGGTTAAGATTCCGGTAAGTTTTTGGACAATTCGTTATATTTCATTTGTCGGTTAAATTGCTAACTTTAAAACGTCATAACCCAAATAATCTACCGTATTCATGAATTGTATTTCTCTTTTATCTAATTTGTTAGAAAAATTCAATGCTATCAAATTTCAAATTATTATTGACAAGTATAATATTGTCATATAATACTTAAAAAAATCCAACTTTCTATTGAAGATGATTGAGTTGCCAACTTTCACTCCAGGACTTCGTAAAAACTAGAATTATTGGCAAATTTTTGAATCCATATCTACTATATACCTAGTCTTTATTTTTTAATAAGAACACTATATTACAAAATGTACGGCTCAAAGTACTTACTTAAAAATAAAAATAAACTTTTATACCTTTACAATTAAACAACTACGATAAACATTCATATTATATTTATAATAATCATCTACCCTTTATATATTTATTACTTCAAGTGTCAAAGGTACTTAAAGGTAAGTTGGTAAGACAATCACTAACTACTATACTATAAACCTGATTTTACCATCCTTGGTTAAAAGTTATTCTTCGAAAATTACACAACCATTTCAAAATTGACATTTTTATATTATTGTGTATGGATAAGTTTTAACCAAGGATTGAATTTATTATATATGTAATTAACTGGTTTATTGGGTTGTGACGTCATCGTAGTTTGACTGACAAGGGCAGCATGATTCGCTTCAGGACTCTTTCAGATTGTGCATGACTCAAAGGATAATTTATACCGTTTTCCCGAGCACATCGCGGTCGGATACACGATTACGTATCTGTATTTTATGTTTAATACGAAATGTACACGGAATTAGCTTATTGGCATTATGGTATTTGAGGTTGGGACTTCCGCCGTTATCATTCTATATAACTATTTTAGAGACGTGACAAAAAATGGCGTTTTTAGATATCTTGACAATGTCAGCTTACTCCCGCTTAATACCGAAGTGTAATACAACGTAAGCTTTAGATGTATTTACCCGCTTAGTGGAGGTTCAAGTACTCTCTAGCTGAGGAACTACTAAAATTTTGTAGATGGTTTTATGGCAACATTCATGTTTTGTAAGGTTGCTTCCCAATATAAACGCATAAGTGGTCTGAGGCATCCTTGAATCCTATAAAAGATGACGAAATCGGCTTGATATTGGCGTTCTCTGTGGTTTATGTGTCAAGTCGATTTTATCTATAGACGTTTGGAAACAAAGCTAGTATACTAGACAGTTATAATGAATACTATTTGCTATTTCTATGATATCTAGTATAATAGGTTGTGTTTCGAAACCTTATAATTGCGGTTACTTATGGGTCTCTCCAGTCATTGACACAACAGCAGTGTTTCTCTTATATACGATATAGGCCTGTGTTCATGGAATAATGGAGATCACTGGACTAGATCTTATACTGCCTCTGGCTTTCCTTCTCTTATATTTACTGTCTTTCCTTGCTTTATTCAAACTATCTCTGGGCCTTGGAAAGATTGTCTTTCATACATGTGTAGTGACTGGAGATCACTAAGCCACTGTCTTGTAATTCAATAATTCTTTGATCACTTATACAATTAACTGGCTTCACTTCATGTTACATTTAAGCAACTGAATTTCTAATAGCATAAGGAATCGTAAGTTCTAATACTGTTAGAGCCTTATCATAATTATATTAGTTGGTTAATTTTAGTTTATTTTATACTTAATAAATCGATTTTCGTTAGATCGTGATATTGTGAGTTTCACTGGTATTTGGTTGGCTGTGCTATTATGTTACTGTTAAAGCACTTGTGAAGGAAAGCTTCTAACAAAGAACCGGTTATATTAAGTCGTGACGATATCGTGTCGGATGTCGTGGACGATATTTTGTCGTCGGCTTAATAAAATCGACTCTATGCTTGCCCTGTCTCTGCTCGTACGTGTACTCGTTTACTAACTTTTCGGATTTGGGTAGGTTATGTATATCAATATTTTATCTAGCTTTAAGGCAGATTGAAGGGAACTCTTCATTGTTTATTATATAAGGTTATAATAAAGGTTATTTGTACTATGTATCTGGTATTTGGTAAGTATATATGGTATAAAAACGCAGGTCTTAGGCGATAGGTACATATCCTATTATTTTTAACGAGTTTGGCAGATATCATAATAATTATTATATCCCTATGGTAAATCGATATAAAGTATTATATATAATAAGTAAGTTGGTTGATGTTCATTTGGGTTGTGGGAACCGGTGGAGTTTGGTTTAAAATAATCTTAAACTATTGCCTCGATTGCGAGTTTTAAAGTCTACACACGCATTTGAATATATACCATCAATGGAACAAAATTTGACACAAAAAATTACCATAAAAAAAACGTTCTAATGAATATATCATAAAGTATAAAAAAACCTGATTTACTAAGGTTGTGGGCAATATAAATTTATCATTTCCTAATAATATTTGTATTGTACACAGTTTTCTTCACAAATATAGTATACATGATAGCACAGTCATACATCCTTCCCCGCCTCCTAACATAGCTTTAATTTGGCACAAGTGAAATAAACTATGAAAAAAGTTAGTTATTGGTTCAAGGCACACTGGGCTTGATAGAAATAACATTTCGAGCTGAGCTTACTACGTAAAAAAAGTTATTTAAGGTATAAGTTAGATCTTTTGTTTTTACGTATGGCAATAATTAATAGATTCTAGAATCTAGAATACAGTTAACATCTTGAAGTGGCAAAAAGTCTACACTTATTGCCATAATTGAAAAAAAAAACAGCTTTAATGTCAGTTATAACTTTATTAATACATGAAATTAAGACAGAACAATCATTTGATTTAAAGATTTGACCACAGCAATTTTCTTCCTAAAAAATAGCCGATTTTATAAGCAATTATATGAGTGAGTTTCCCAAGAATGTTAATTTATTTCCATTAAAATAATGTATTCCTTCCCTTTGAAATAATATTTTCCCCGTATAGTAAGCTCAAGCTATTAGCTCTAAATTATGACTGCATGGTTCGGTGATAGAAAGTTAAAGGGAGCTTCAGTGTGTCGTAGAGGAGGATTTGTGCTTCCTATAGAAACATCATGGGTTCAGGTCTAAGGTCCTTGGTTGAATGTATCACAGTCACGGAACGTAAGTATCGTGTGTCATTTGTTGGGTCATGGGGACCTTATATGATCGCATTTTTAAAACGACTACAACTCCTCGTGTTTAGAAGTTTCTAGAAAAAATACAGCTTATAAAGTACCTATTAAATATGTTTGTTCATATACAGATAGAGATAAATTAATCTTAATGTTGATTTAATTAAATAAAAAAATAAAAGTAAATGCCAGAAGTTGTGGTCGTATATGGTGCAAAGTACCAGGAGAGCATAAGTTTGGTAAAGTCCGCAGAGTAGCTTGGTGACTAGACAACAGCGTCGTGTGTAACAGTTATTTTGGTGGGAGTAAGTTGAGCACTGCTTTGGTGGACTGTTAATGCGTTCAGTACCTGGTGAGTGTTCATCATTTTAATTTACATACTTACCTTACATTTTGTACGTCTATGTGTATAAAACGATGTGTGTTTCGCTGAAAATTTTACTGGCAACGCAAACAAATGTCAAAAAATTGGCGCCAAATTTGACAGTTCTTTTTTCTTTTTGTTTTTTAATATTTTCAGCGGAATATAAGTGGTCAATTTAACTTATTCTTCTACAATATACATTTATGGGATCTATATTATATGTAAAGGCGTATTGGCAAGCGATGGGTATACGAATGAAAATATAAAATATTAGGCTTGATTTAAGCGGGTATACTCTTATAAAGCAATACAAAATATTTATACATTTCATGCTATCTTAAGTACATATATGGATAAAAAATATTTGTGACTAACATTAAACTGCATGAATTCTTAATTGTTAATTGAATGCAGCATACGTATACAATTCTAAAACATAAATCGAACTATAGAGCAAAAAGTATACAAACTTTTTTACAAAAAAATAACAAAAAATAGTTACTAACTAGGTGGTATCTATCCAAACAGGTCCCATAACGTACTATTACCCAGCCATGGGCCCCACTCTGCCCCCCCCACTGGTGTACTGGGGCTACCCGACCCCGCCGGTATCGCCTGCACATTACTACCACCCCCCGCACCACCCACAGACTATGGTAAGAGCATTAAGTGAGTTTTTCCAATATTTTTTTTATATGTGTATTGTATTTTTGCAAATGAACTTAACTATTATTATGAACTATTCTCTTGTTAGGATAAAATTGTAAAAATAGTATCACGTCTTGTTAAACTCAAACATTTACTAAACTTCTAGAAGCGCATTTGAGTCGTCATAAGACATAGATAAATATTTACCTTCGGAATGAAGATGAACCTGGTTTTCTTTTTTCAGAAAAAAAAAAGCAGCAAGATACATAATTGTGATTTTTAACAGCGTTGCTGACTTTGTTATTTAAAAAGATCCAAGAAACTTTTGAAAATAGATATTTTCATTTTACACTTATATTTTAAGTTAGGTACCATCTTATCAACGTATAAAGTATATTTTAAGGATATAATGTGTTGTTTTAAATTCATTTTTCTTTCTTTCTAGATTCCCGAAGTAGTGCCAGTAGGAGGCGGGTCCCCCCTACCGATCCCCCCTCCCGCGGCCTGCCCAGAATGGCCTATATTCATGGTCAACTGATCATCATCAACTAGTTATTAACAAACTTTTATACATAGAACGCCATTTAATATAACATCGCATACTTTTAATATGAAATTTTAGATTTTTACAATGTACAAATTTGATTCACTTGCCAATTCATGTATATGAGAGCAAAAATATGGCTCAAATGAAGTGATATTATGATATATTGTGTTGATATTTGATAGATATATTCCGAATATTACAGAAAACTTAAATACCTCGATCGAATCTTTTATTTGTGTACAATTTTAATTTAATCGTTAATATTTTTGTATAATAAAATTAATACGACGTTATTTATGGGGTATTCAATTTTTCTGATAAATCGAAATCTTATTTGAATAATTCTTATCTCAAATTCATGTTTTTAATTATATACTTCTGTTGATATTTTAGATATTTTATTAAGAGTAAACATATTTTATGATCATCGATTTAAAGAACTGTTTATCGAAATGCATAAACGAGCATATAAAATTATCTTACTTTTAACTTTTACCATGTTATGTTTTTCTATACACTATATTTACAAATTATATTTTTATTTACATCGTAATAAAATTCGAAAGGCCTCAACTTCATTGTTCTATTAACCTGAACCTCTGAAACTATGTCCATCTCTTTTTCACATATGTCACATTACGCGGTGCGAAAGAAACAGTAATACCAATGTAAGTGACACAAATACACCTGTTTTTTCTCTTTTTTTCATTAATGGTTCAGGTTATATAAATATTTATTTTACTAAACTGAGTGCTTTAATAAAATGATATGTTCCTTCTGATCCTTCGTTATTGACAACGACTATCTGTAGTGATCTTACGGTGCTCTTTTACTTAGTAATACCAAAAATATTATGTCTTAACTGATTTTGAGACAACGCTCAATTAGTTTAATTTAGATAAGAAATTACTTCTTGTTAAAATTTAGGAATATACAAATTCGTTTAAATATAGTAACAGTTCTGAAACTTGAATTAACGTTTGTGATTTGCTCAATAAGTTATTTAGTTAATGTAGGCGATTATTTTGAATCTAGATGTAGCTAAGTACTTATATAGAATTGACATACAGTCATACAAATTTGATAACGAAGCTATTTTATTCTTGTACAGACAAATTTTGTTAGTCCATAAATGACTAGGTTCGCTTCTCTTTCTAACATTGTGATTTTTTTATATAGAGTGAGAGAGACTGCTTTTAAAAGTCTTTCTTTTCCTTATAAATACTACTATCAAGCTATCTCTTTCGCTCTAATAAGAAATTACAATACATCCGAGAGACAGCAATAAGCATAAAAATAGCCTTTACAAGACCAAGAGCCGATTTTAAAGCTTCCTGACATACCTATTCTGATTAGCTAAACTGTCAATAATTATGACTTAATATGTATGGAAGTTTACAAAAAGTGTCAAATAGGCTATCAGAAATAACTCTGAGTCTATTATTAAATCTTTGCAAAAAAGGCGAACTTATTTCATTGGCCTGTTCGAGATCTTGTTTGGAATAAGTACAATAAGTCTAGTGTAATATATATCTCATAAAATAAAATGCCCTACAGCTGTTACAGGAACAGTAGCTTAGATATAATTAACTAGATGAGTTTCAAAAAGGACGGTAATTTCGCATACATAATCTAAAAAAAATGTGTTGATGTAGCTAAAAAACTTTTAAAATAAAAAAATAAAATAAAAATAAAAATCGTTTATTTGTTTCATAACACAGTGTACAATCATTGTGCAAGTGTACAAATTTTAAAACTAGTGTTAGCTTGATATGGAAACTACCGTACTTTTTGTACTTTAGATGTTAAATAGTGAATAAAATGTATTGACATAATAATTAGTTTTAATTCTAAATATAAGGGAGAAACAACGCAATCACCATGTCTTCCAAACGTTGTAAAATATTTTTATTTATTTTAGTTGTCACAATTAAAGTGTTTTAGTGTTAAGTAAAGTAATTATTGTTATTTTTAAGTGAATAAGCAAAAATTTATACAGACATTCTAAATATATATGTTTTTATGTCGATTTTTATAAATAAAGATATAATACGTTATTCAAAATTGTCATACAGGCTATATTTATTATAATAACGTTATAGATCATGAAAAAAAAATATTTAATATACATTTTTGGATGTAAATTGCTATTTTATGTTACTAGTTCAAAATAATTATCTTTTTGTTATAAGCAAATATAGTAAACTATATATTATACAATATACATGTCTAACTAACTTAGTATATATCAGAGGTCAGTGTTATTTTTATAAAATTCTAGACCTAAGATTTAATAACCTAAGTTAGAATTATTGTAGAGAATATAAAGTTTAACCAGATATGATTTATATTTGTTATTAATAATTTATAATAGTAAGTGATCATCATCCATGACGTTTCAATAAATAAAATTTAAAAAAACCCAAAAAGTTTAGGATCATAATTTAAGTGTAAGAATATAAAATTTTGTTACTTTTCTACTGTTAGCATATCCAGTGATATTTTTATTTCGAAAATAGCAAATATTGTTACCTTGAACATAATATATAATGTTGATTTATATGATATATAGGTCTGTTACTAGAATAATTAATGTAAGTGTAGTTTAGACGAATTAGAATGTGCAATGTTTAATATAAATGTTTCGACGTTAATACCAAAACTGTTTTTGGTTTCATATCATACAAAGTAGTGAATTGTTCCAATAAATAAATTTATTAGACAATATTTTGTTTTATTTGAAATAACCCTGTGAAATAACCGTTACCTCACAACCCTTTCACAATAAACACTCGTGACTTTTTACGACGACATCTTTTAACTATGATATCATTGATCGATCTTTACATTTACTCAATATTATCTCAAATAGCATAATAACAGTAATATTAAATGAAGTTACGAGTACCTATTTTTAGGGTTCCGAAACTCAAAATGAAAAAAATTAACCCATATACTATATAGGATCACTTTGTTTTTATCAGGAAAGTGTGGAGTGGAGGGATCAAGCTGAAATTTATATTGAATAGGTACCTATTCTACTCAAGTCGGGTCCCTTGAAGCTGTGAAAACATCGAACTTATATGATAAAAAAGACACAATCAAAGAGATACAGCCTTTTATGCTGCCAATTTTCGAATATTTCGACATTAGCATGGGTATTAAAACCTACAGGGGCACATACCGTGAACACAGAGTTTTGAAATTTGGTAAAAAGAAACTTCTTATAGCACAGATACCTATAGGAAAAATTGCTAAAAGTATAAAATTTCAAGTCACAACATAATAAAAAATGGGTTAGTGCGCTAGTTCGACTCGCACTTGGCCGGTTTTATTTAATTTCTGAGATTACACACAAACATTCTTCAAACACCATAAGAAAACCAACTCTGACTGATTGCTCGCGAATTTTGGACAGCAAAAGATAATACGCAGCTTTTTTTTTACTTGTGTGCATGCTTGTAATTTATAGTAGTACATATAAGTAAAATTATGTTATGTACCTACAGAGTTCACACTCAAAATATAGAAAGCGTCGCAACGCAGCGCTTTTGGATATGAGTGTTGTGTCTTGGTATAGTTTGAAGGTTAGGGCGCTTTCAATTTATGCGTTTCGTGTCGGACGGCTGCGGTGCCGAAGCGGTGCGTCAGACGTACGGCGCACGGATGATCCTCTTTTTTCATACAAAACGCTCCGTGCGACACGGCGAGCGTTCGCGGTACCGGCGCCGTACGGCATAAATTGAAAGCGTCCTTAGAGTTACAAATTGTATTCCATTGTATGTGGGAATTCTTATATTTTGAACCTGACCGATCTTTATGAAATCCGATAGATGGCTCTATTAAGTATAGTACTTTGTAACTTTTAAATGAAAATTAATTAGGATTTTGCATTTACGTTTTCATTTAATTAAGAAGGTAGATATTGCGATTATTATTAATTGTGATGCACAAAATATTCAAAGAACTACAAGCAAAACATCACGATTTCATAGGTGTTTATTAAATTTAAATAGACAAATAATGTCAAATACTCATGTTTTACACGAGCAAATTAACAAAAGGGGAGTACAAAATAAAAGAACCAAATACGTCAATCTGCTTTATTTACGTCACCACACTTAGTTATGACACAATGCTTGAAAATCTTATAATACAATTATTACATACTAACAATTTATATGATACACTTGAAATAGTCGGCGATTGGGCATTCAACACATCGGTATAAAATACTTCTAGTATTTTCAGATTTTTATATAATACAAAATCATAAGATTTTACCCATTTCGGTTAACTTTAGATATTACGATGTACCATAGACAACGCAATTCACTAAAAATTATAAAAATAAAAAAAATGGAATTGTTCGTTATTAAAGCAAAAATTCGGATTCGCCTACACTAGATACCTAGAAAAAGCAATAAAAGATATAAACCCACACTAATTCACAACCACCTAGTCTGATCACAGTTCTCTTACCGATAACTTTACCTTTTAGTCCAATAAAAAAATAAAAATACGAGGCCCTGTAGTTAATAAGAGTAGGCTCATGTTACACTCTCGATAAACTAAAAGATTTTTATGTACAATTCTATCAACAATTATTTTTCTACATAATAACGGCCATATTAATTCAATTATTTCTAATGACAAACCCTTTCATATCTCTTTTGAAGCAAAAAATCTTTGCTTTTACTGAATTTAGATATTTCCATGAAAAATACCTTTTTAAATCTACGCGTAAAGAAATATTAAAGCATAATATGTACTTCAATTTTATTACATAATATACTTAACGTATATTATACACAAGAGCAATTACGAATTTAAAATATACTCATAGATCGGTTTCTTTTTTACTTGACAAAGTATTTTATGAGAATTTTAAGAAATTTACGACAAACACCGTTGCTAGGCAACGCATTGAGCAATCGTTGATTGTAGGAGGAATCCAGATAAAGAATGATGCTTCAATATAATTAGTATTTTAAGATTTTTCCAGTAAGTTAGGTACTTAAATGGAATTTAATTTCATTTCTGAAACACAGGGATGTTATACGCTTTGCATACTTCTAGTCAAACAGTTTAAATTTACGACAAAAGTAAAGAAATGGTAACACCGGGATTCAGATTTTTACGCTTATTTAAACTACAATTAAGTTTTGAACTGATACTGGTTAAAAATTATTATTATCTATCTATTTCAATCAGGGAATTAAGAGGAAATGCGGTAAGAGACACTTGAAAATAAGATATTTAAAAAAATCTATCGCTTTCTCTCTCAAGGCACTCGCGTTCGATAAGGACAAAATCAAATTTCGAGTGAAAGGCCTAAGCAAAAAGTCATTTTTTTAAATACCCACCGCATTACCTCTAAAAAGATTTTAATATGCTATTTGCAATATCTTCCTGTGCATGTGGCAATAAACCACTTCGATATAAAACAAATGAAGATCCTACTTTAGAAATGTAATAAAAAAAATACGCTGATTTTACAAAAAAAAAACAACATTATTCAGGTACAAAAATTCCGATTAAAATCCTACAATCATATATCACAACAGTCAAGAAATTTTCGCAGATAAAATTTTAGGGACACAGCGTTATTTGCATTTTTCGTCGTATTAAATTTTTGGATAATCTTAAATTCCTAGAAAAATACGTAATTCAAGGTCTTTTGTTGGAAAAAAAAATATAAAAAAAAACATGAAATAAAACTGTGTGACAACTACTATTCACCAAGTTTGGTAAAAAAGGAAATTCAGCTTTTTTTTGGCTTCAATTTCTTTACTGCCTAAAGCTCAAGAATGAATTCGAAGATTAAACTTAAAGCCAGTTTAGTTCATATCTTTTAGACATAAATTGTAATCTTCCAAAAACCCTACTTCATAATCTTACACTACTCAGGCCAACCTTTTCTTACTGTAAAAAATAAAACCCTAAAAAGCTTGTAACTCTTTCTGTACGTCAGGTCACACAAAAATAACCTAATGGGCCTTCTTCACAATGGGCAGCGTTGGGCGAGTAGAGTCAATCACGATAGTGTAGAGGGCCTAAATGTCTATGATCGGCCATCATTGTAGTTATTTATATCGCCGTAATGGCTGCAAACATCGACCATCATTTGTTGGGCCAACGCTGCCCATTGTGTAGAGCCAATAAAGTCTAGTGCCAAAGGGAGTAGCTAAAGCAAGCACCGTCAGAGGTAGAAATTGCTAAATGTGAAATATTTAAGTAATTGAGGCCGAGTATGGATATCACATAATGGTAAACTAAGTATGCAATATATTTGCAAAGAAACATAATTAAAAAACAAACATATTTCGTTGATAAAAACAATGCCTGATGAATCTGAATTTGATGCAAGTACATATATGTTAGAGCGTGATTGTATTACGTAATTAAATACTGATATAATATTTCTTAGACATCTTTACTCGACCAAAGTCAAGACAAGAATGACTCGCAACTGCAGACGATCGTTATTTATAGGACGATCAAAACAACTATTCGAGTGGTGTGACTGTGTGAGTCAGTGCAGGTGTTATTTGTGTTGTTTTGATCGTTATATTGAATATAACATGAAATATTATTATTACTTGATAATTAAATGATTGTTAATACTTTTATCCAATTGATTATTATTTAAATAATTAATTTAGTTAATCAATTGATTTACTTTTAAAATACATATAATTTTATCGTTAAATTAAACGCGCTAACACGGCCATTCTGAAGAAAGCTCGTGCTCTGAGCGGTAATTCAAAACTCAAAATATCAATGATATAATTCACTTCAGCTGGTGACATTCAGACTTGTTTTAAGTAGGTACATAATATTCAAATTATTTGTTTCTTTGTCCAGTTGTCAGACTAAACCACTGTCTGGATCCATACTGACAAGTGACATTGAGTTAATCAATTGATTTACTTTTAAAATATAATTTTATCGTTAAATTAAACGCGCTAACATATATATAAGTAATATTAATATAAATTAAATGCTTTACAGAAATGAATCCATTCATGTAAAATATACTACGCTATGAAAAAATCCGAAGCGTTAATATGTATATGTGAATATGTATATATGTATGTTTAAAATCACGATTTCATTCTATTGTAAAGAACGTAATTTCCAAATAACAACAATTAAGTATTATTTATAATAATATCCTTTAATATATAAATGATTGGTGAATGATTCTGCTCAATAAAAAGTGCATAATGGTCGATAGTATTAAAAAAAAAATGTGTGCGTGTACTAGTGTACACACGTAAGAAGTGAAACTTCTTTATGACCTTATTTTTCAAAAAATAATTTACTATATGCAACTTTACAGAAATACGTCGAATCAAAGATGGCGCGTAACGGAAAAATGTTACACTAAATTTTTTCCAACCCCGATAAAGAAGTTTCACTTCAAATAGTCATGTTACTTCATTTTAGATATGATTTATGATAACGAATGAATAAACCTTACACCATTTGTGCAGTATATTTAAACAAAAAAAGTGAATTCTTAAAGCGTCGAACTAAAAACAACATTGCTACAATAGACAGCTTATAAAAAAGCTACGCAACACAATTAAAAATAAAAATATCATACAGTATAAGAGCGTATTTACAACATTAGCATAGACAATAATTTACAAGACCATAAACCCACACTCGGCCCGACCTAACTCTATACTCTATGGCAACATAGTTTATACATTTGACTCTTATACAAAATGGCGTGTCGCCCTCACTGCGTTGTACGTATTACATTTGACTTTTTCATCGTCTTCTTTTGTTTACCTGAAAGTATTGTAATAAAAATATAAATTAATAACGAAAAACAAAAAACTTTGATTGTTGGCACATGTTTTGTTTTTTACGGTCAGTTTGTGTTTTAGTATGCGTCTGTTTCACTTTACTCAATGATTTAACACTGTCAATGTTTTACCGTGTACGAAAACCTCGTGTATGTGTGTGTGTGTGTGTGAGACATGGCTCTACATTTGTGTGTACATGTTTTAAGTTGTATCTACACGAGTGTGTGCACCTAACTGCAGTGTGTTTTCACTTGGCTTGGTTGGTAGTGGCCCTGCCTTCCAAGCCAGAGGTCGCGGGTTCGATTCCCAAATATTTGTGTGATGAACATATATGTTTGCTCTGTGTCTGGGTGTATTAATTATCTATATAAGCATTTATTTAAAATTATATACGCATGTTTATCAGCCATCTGGTTACCATAACACAAGCAAAAGCTTACTATGGGATCAGATCGTGCCGCGTGTGAAAATTGTCCTAAAATATTTATTACTATTTATTTATTTAGTATGGGAAATGGATTCGTATTTGATTATGTGTATGTATGTGTGTAGGCGTGTGTGTGTACCTCACTTCTTAAGGCAATGTCTGTGACGTGTTTGACTACAAGTCTGCCTGTGTGTATGTGTGTGTGTATGTGTGTCCCACCTCACTTGCGGTGGAACTCCTGCAAGCAGAGCGCACAGGACCACGAGCCCTCGGGCGGCGTGTCGAGCGGCGGCGCCAGGCAGTACTGTGTGTGTA
>CAJQZM010041901.1:22184-36474 GCA_907164665.1 Colias nastes | reverse complement strand
CACAAGCTAATATTTAATCTGTGGTTGTTATTCCAAAGACAAAAAGCTATCTTTTGGCACAGGCATAAAATAACAATGTAAAACTTTAGTCATTGCGATGTTAGTCAATTCCTTAACACGAGAAATGAAATAAATAGAACTATCACAGACACATGAATCAAACGAAACCAATCAGTGCAAAAGATTTATATGAAGATAATAAAACGTGATTAATTCATAAGATTTATAAGAGTTCAAGATGTTTTTGGACTGAGTTATGTCGAGTTCTTATATCTTGCTATATCAATGTCGTACATCCATAGATAACAAATGAAAAAAAAATTAAATATAAATATCAGCACAACCAAATTCCAATAAATGGCATATATACCATAGATCGTAAATATTTTAAAACACTTATAATTAAATAGAATTACAAAAAACACTCAAGCCCTTAAAATTTTATTGTATATATAAAAAAAGCATGTTGTCTCTTTCGCACAGTGACATAGATATAATAATAACGTATAGTATGTTATTAAAAATATCAAAGTACTGGATTTTTCCTAGACCTCTTTAAACTATAACTCAGTCCCAAAAACGAGTAGCATTGATGTATTACCACTTTTAAATAATTGCTTATTCTGCCATTACCATCCATTGAAAACAGACCAAGCAAAGGCTATCGCTTACACGGCAGGCTACCAATTTCTACCAAAAAACCTTTCAAAAATGGCAATAATCATACATAAATAAACCGCTAGCCTACTAATTACTCTACCTTACTTATAATATAACAAAACCTACACTACTATAATATGGGATTGGTACATTTTCGTGGCAGTGTATATATCGTATTATATTTAAAAATTACTTGGTGTTACCGTCTCACTGCGTGTGTAGCAAACTTTGAACTTTAGTTTCATAATTGACAAGGGCTAAGATGCCCTTTGCGACATGTTTTGAGTAAAAGGGACACAGAAGAATGTCTTCAAGGAGCTAGTATAAAATTAAAGACATAAAAGCCCGGATCTATAATTTTTAGACGTTAAATTTTCAACATTATGTTGCAGTTTACAATGCAACATATATATGTTGCATTGTTACTTGCCAACAATTATTATAGGCACATAATAATAATGCTTAGTTATTATATTGTCTATAATAGAACCCGGGCAAAAGTTAAAAAAAAGTAGGTAAAGACAGATATATATGGATAACACACCTACTACTGGCCTATAGATAACTCAAGGATTATCAAGATGTAAAAAGAGGAAATATAGTATTTAGACTTATCCTGACTTACGCAAAACATCTTTTTATTGTTTGATTACCAAATCTGACAATCATTACTTTATTAAAATAGTATTTTATTAAGGCTATAAGACACACTATATTATAAGATTTTTTTACTGATTCTGATCACTATTACACTAGCTAAAATAAGCATTTATACCTAACAATATAATAATTAATTAAAACGGTTAAATACACTAAAACCGTACGTAAAACAAACAGAACTAAACTAAATGCAACTAATGTGATATTCGCTATGATATATGCTACTATACCTACATGCCTAACAACGAATTTTTACTAATTTGAATGCATAATTGATTCAAATAATCCATTTTAAATTTGAAAATCCTTCAAAAAGTTACACACTCGTAATTTTGCACAAATTTTACTAAGAACCGAATAAATTTTCATGCGGCGAGATTCACTAATCACTAATATGATACAAGACAAACATTTACATATAATTATAATTATTATAAAAGGCATATTTCATTTACTTTTCATTCCTACACACATTCATTAAAAAAACTCCTAAATTACGATTTTTTTAACTAAAACCTACACTTTTTTGATACATTAAAATTAAAAAGTGGCAAAATTAAATACCAGATTTAAATTTATTGCAATAAATAATTTATATTTCTATTGTGAATCGAATATGTTTGTGCCAATCGGTATACTGCTTGCATTCTGCTCTACGATCGCTTACTATATACTCTAAACCTAACCTAGTCTACTAAAATATATCAAGATATACATTGTTTATCATACTGTGATATCTAAGGCGAGTCGTATCGTGTTAAATGTATGATTGATAAAAAACACGACACCCGTTTTAAACAAAAAAGTAAGAAAATGAAAAAAAAAAAACTGATCCAAAAAAATGTGTAAATATTGCTACAAGTTATTTTATATGTTCAATTTTTCCCATATTTTAACTGACATTGTTTAAATTAATTGAAAAATGTTGTATAAAGCATGTTTCATTATATACCTAAATCTACCTCAGAAAAATATTCACATATAGGATATAAAGTTCAAAAAAATTGCTAACTTAGCCTTTACAGATTTTAACTAACACTAAAAATAATTCAAGAAGTGATGTTATTACTGAGAAAAAATCTCCATTTTAAACTTTAACATTTTGTGACATTACTGTTTTTTTTTTTCAACTAAAGCATATTACCGAAAATTTTGTGATGAACGAAATATTATTAAAATTATATTTATTGCACAAAGGCTATCTACAGATCTAGGCGTTTAAGCTCTTTGTATGGTCGATTGGGTAGATTCTACTCTCGAGTAAGTAAAAAAAAGAGCTTGTGTGCCGAACACACGTGTCAGAAGTGAAACTTCTTTGGCAAGATTCAAAGATACCAAAATCGCCGCCTTACTCCATGACCCGACGGTATTGCCATGACGCGACTTCGAAATTTTACTTTCAACACACCTAAAGAAGTTTCACTTCAAAAACCGCCTTATTTAATGTTTTGTCTCTCTCACTCAAATAACGTAAGAATAGGACAAAACATAGACAAATTTACCATAAATAAGTATGTAAAGAAAGGGATAAATCATAAAACGACCATAGTAAGTATAAGAAAGTTGAGACATATGATTATTATAATATTACCTACAACGCCATTCCCTTTATTGAAATGTTTAATCTGACTAAATTATCTGTGATTTTTAATGTTTAAATATAAACTGTGATATCATTATTAAAATTGAGAAAAACGCGAAACTGAATACTATTTTAAATTAATAATCATGACCATCATTTACTTTATTACGAGTCCACAGTATAAATACTCAAAGATGCTAAAATCTGCCTCTAATTCAGCAAAAGATCTACAAATATGTTTAAATTGTGTACTAATATTACCAAATTCTTGGGATTACTTCTTCAATTATTAATTTTCTTTACACATTATTAGAAAACAATAGAGACCACTTAACACAATGTGATAGCGTTTCTTATTTTTTGTAGGTAAATGTAGTTAATTCTGTCTCATACAATTAATATATGCGCTTTCTATTGCTGTTTTTTGCCTTGATATCCCCTACAGCCTCATAAAGTCATAACATTCATATTGATATTAAAATTATAAAAAATGTGATGTTATTACAAATCCCGTTTAGGCTGAAAATACATTCAAGAATCGTTTTCTAAACATAGATTATTATTTTTAATTCATTTCACAGCATTCATTCAGTATTACGATATGAGGATTCTTTAATTCTAAATTTTCCGAACTAAATTATCTTCTTGATAGAATAACGTCTTCAATGCATTTGCAGCCTAAACATTTCAACATAATTTAATCTTTCTGTTAGAAAAGCCTACAAATTAATTAAAATTATACATTTGTTATTCTTTGTCCTTACAATAACCCCTTCAAAGAACTTAACCATACCGTATCATGAATTCATTATTTCCATAGAATAACCCCTCAATACACAGACCTCACCAGTAACCATCAAACATGAATTCACCTTACGTTAGAATATCCCCTCAATATAGCTTTCGGCATCTACATGAATTCCTTATTTCCATAGAATTACCCTCCACGTAAACTCAACCTAACCATCATACATGAGTTCATCTTCCATTAGAATAACCCCTCAATATTCTCTTATATTCTCTATACTACGTACACAATAATGAGCCATAACGCTATAGGTGATAAGGGCTAGTTTCTCCTGCGCGACTTACGTTCACAGCCGAACGGTTTCTCCGCGTCGCCTGGCACTTCGTACGGGAGCGTGCCTTGACCGGCGCGCTTTCTGCCGCGACCCTGGAATATTAGAAACATACTCATTAGTACAATTTCCCTGAAATAACCCTTCCAGGAGAAAACATAGCCTATGATAGTCAGAAATAATGTAACTTTTTGCTTTATTGAAGGAATTTATGTAGTTGGTTCATTAATTTTTTAATTAAATTGTTACAAACAAAAAAAAAGAGCGTGTGTGCCGCGCACACGTCTCAGAAGTAAAACTTCTTTGGCAAGATTCAAAGATACCTAAATCGTCGCGCCTAAAGAAGTTTCACTTCAATATACATTTAAACCATTAGCTGAAAAGATTTATAAACATAACCAACTAAACGCAATCCCGTTAATTAGCTGACATCTGACGGAATGTGTTTTTACCGGTTGCTTACATTACCCGTTTACAAACAATTTATGTTTATATAATTTACATACTTAGACAATAACATACTTAGAGCATACTTATGAGTTATGACTAGGGTCCGGATTAATATGTATTTACATATATTTATTTGAAATTGTTTTCGTAATTAATCATGGTGTCTGCAGTAAATGTGTTATTTAGATCGTGAAAATCCACATTCAACTTGCAGAATTATGCAAATTTAAATATGCTCCAATCACATCCTGTGATGTTGAAAGATCATTCAGTAAGTACAAAGCAATATTACGTCCAAATAGAAAAAGTTTCAATTTCGATAATTAAAAAAAAACATGTGATTATTGTTGTGCATTTCAAAATTCAAATGTTAATGAAATGGAAGTTGAATAAAATTGTAATTTTTGACTTTTTTCACTATTAACAACAATATGTTTATTAAAAATGTTGTTACTTTTAGTGTACATATTTTTCATTCCATTTTATATTTACATATTTCGAGATTATTTATCGGGGCCCTAGTTATGACTATCGGATCAAAGTTGTTCACAGACAAACTACTGTGTGTGTGCGTGTGTGTGTGTGTGTGTCTGACTCACCGCTCGGCCTCTTTTAGGCGTATCATCAGGCTGGCTCTTCCTCGTCCGTCCGCCTCTTGAACCGGGCCCGCTCGGCGCCGCACCGCGCCGCTTACGCCTGTTCGCGTATGTATCATCATAATAGTCCTCGTCCGATTCCGCTTCTGGCTCCTCGCCCGTTTCCATTTCCTCCATCGCTAGCTCGTCGTAGAACCACTCCTGTGTGATAATAGAATATTCAATGAGTTTCGATTAGGTATTGTAAATAAAAAATATTAATTACTAGCTGTGCCCCTCGGTTTACCCGCAGTGCTCCGATCCTGTTGGTCTTAGTGTGATGATATATAGCCTATAGCCTTCCTTGATAAATGGGCTATCTAACACCGAAAGAATTTTTCAAATCAGACAAGTTGTTTCTGAGATTAGCGTGTTCAAACAAACAAACATACTCTTCAGCTTTATAATAATATTATAGATATACTTCATTACAATTTCAGGTTACCTGATTTACAAAGTTTATCAATATATTCTACTGTTCATCAATACAAATGAACATTATTATTAAAAAAAGAGAACTGGTATGATGACTATTCAATAATAAATTCCCTTATTTTATATTCTTCCGAATCACTATGAACTTTTACCTAAATTTAAATTTTTATGTTTGGAGCAGTGGCGCGAGTATTTTGATGTCCGTTCAAAAACAAAGGGTATTTGGTACAAAATTATGCAAAGTCAGCCTCATCGTTCTCCTTGGTTTGTTGGAAATATACCGCGCAATATTGTTGTGTTGGCACATAGATTGCGTTCCGGGCACATGTCATTAAGAGCTTTTGCACATATGATGGGTAAAATAGAGTCTCATTTGTGTATAAGTTGTGGAAAGACCAAGGACGTACATCATGCGCTTGTGGAGTGTGTCCGGAATGAGACGAAACGTGTGGAATTCTTGCAAAAGTTAGATGCTTCGCGGGCCAATATGGGAATTTTTTGTAGCTCGTTATCCAACCCTTGCTCGGAGGAGGCAGGGTTGGTGTATGGCATGGTGGGAGATTTTCTTTCAACGTATAGCGCTGGCTCCTAGGCGTTCTCATTGTTTTATTTAGATATGTTAATTAATTTGTGTTTAGTTTATAAGTTGATTGTTACAATGGGGCTGCCATGAACATTCGTTCAAAAGCCTTGAAATAAATGATTGAAAAAAAAAATTTAATGTCTGTTAAAAATGTTTAAGAGTTTATATTGACTACTGCCTCGCCACATAGAAAAGAAATTAAAAAAAAACATAGTAAACATTATATCAATCAATCATCCACACCTTAGGATCATCTTTAGCCGCAGTCTGTGAACCGTCCCTGCTGTCGTCGCCAGCGAGACCATCAGGTATTCCGGAACTGTTCTCTCCTTCGCCGACATTCTCAGCCGCGTCTGCCGCACTCCAGCCCCATCGTGTTGACGACATTGTGAGGTACTGACGTCGTGCTTTTCTCCATCTAGAAAGTAAAAATAATTTATTACTGTATAATTGAGCTATATAACTTTTGGGTTGCATGATTCATGTAATTGCATTTTTTTTCTAGTCGAAAATTTTGTTGTTTACTTATCATATTGTAAAAAAAATCACTCATAAAATAACCCATAAAAGTATTTCACCTCATAAAAAGTTCACCACCCCATATGTGAACCGATTTTGTTAATTATTTTTTTTATAATATTCCTTGAAGTACCAATGAGGATGGTTCTTAATATGAAGAGAAAATGTAAACATGTACCTTGGATGAAACCGGGGCGGACCACTAGTTAAAAATAGAATATATCTAACCATAACATGTCCAGCGCATGTAAATAAAGACTGAATAAATTTAATGAGACTGACACCATGTGAAAAGTTATTGATCAAAAAGTTGTGTTCATATTCTATAACAAATCTTTAATTATAACTTCAATTTTACAATAAATGTTACCTTTGTGAGGGATATGTGTAAACTTGTCCTTCTTTAGCGCCTGGCATCCGCTGTTTTTTGGTCATAAATAAGTTTGAATGGCTTTGGGCAACACCTGAAATCAAAAGACAATGTATTTACAAATTTTATAACACTTGTTATTATTAACAAGTGTTATAAAATTTGAATTTACCAATAAAACGTTATAAATAAATATTATTGTTTTTAGCCGAAAAGGTTACAGCGTCTAATTCTTCACGCATTAGAACTGGCCAAGTCCAATTTTGAAACATTACCTATTTACTCACCAGTTTGGGTGTCGATAAACGGCATCCGCATTCTCCGTTCGGCACATAGTCTTGAATTAAATGTTGATGAGTTCTCAATAATTTCCTTGTAGCTTGGGTCATTTAGAAAACTGTAAAACAACGTAAAAATTTCAGTAAACACTGCCCACAACTGTTTCATCAAAATTAACGCACACTTATGCTATTTTACATCACTTTCTTGTCATTTACTTTTGCCGTATATAAATGGGTCAATATTTCGGTATTTAAAACACAACCTACCTTTCTATTTTTGCTAAATTCGAAGTATTTGATACTTGAATTTCTGCGGCCGCCATTTTACTAGGACGCCAAATGCCAATCGATGACGTCAACTGACATCATGACGATTTTTGATAATAATGTTGCCAAGCCAATGGGCAATATTGCCTATGACGTAAAAATATATTTTATGTACTTATAATCATTTATAAACATATTTTCATTGTTTTGTAATCACAAGTACAGTATTTCAGACTTAAATTTACAACAATCATTATTACTTCAAATATTTAGAGAATATTGTAAAATTATGTGAATTTGATATAGTTCTATGTGAGGGTAGCAACACATTATCTACGTCAAGCTTGTGACTGGTCATCGGCGGACGAATCGTGGAAAGGGCGCATTTTCAGTAATTGGTGATTGGAGATCTCCAAATATTGCACTGATTATTGGTTACCGTGTTTTTATTAACTTTTGTCGCGGCTAATCTTCCTGTTTACTTTTCGAATAATCTCAAAAGGAAAATAGAAAATACAGGAGCACTACATTTTCCGAAGTCCTTGGTCGGTCGTTTGTAATACAAGATGTCCGTGTGCTTCTTCGTGCCTACGTAAGTTTTGTCACAATTTTATCGCGTTGTTTTTACTGATATTAAAAGTGGTATAAACTTGCTACGATAATAATTAAAATAATGCTTTTATGCAATTAAACGCAACTATTTGTAACTTTCTAGACAAATTTAACTGCTAATACTGCATTTTATAACCAAGCGCGATTGTACATACTGTAAATATTATTTTTTAAATAATTTTCAAACTATTGCTAACTAGGTATCTCAAATATTTTTGTTATTGTGCGCTTATATTTAATTTAATAAGTAAATATACTTTAATTAAAAGCTCAAAATAATTTTACATATAGAATAATACCGATTCATATATGATATTATTCGATTCATATATTCATATATGATAATAATGTACATATTATGTATTTTGTAAAATTAAATTGTAAAACTGACATGATTAAAAAGAGCAACTATGGAGTTTCTTGCCGGTTCTTCTCCGTAGATACTGCTTTCCGAATCGGTGGTAAATGTTAAAATATGTAATGACGTTTCAAAAGTGCTTTTAAAAGTAGTCTAATTGAATAAATAAATGTTTGAGTTTGAGTTTATATTTATTTTTTTTATATTTCATTTATTTATTTATATTTATTTTGTATGTATTTTTTGTATTTTCAATTACCTACCTAATTCTACATATTTTTCATAAACTTTTTTTTTTATTTTTAATTTTAAATTAGAACACACTAACTATTTAAAAGTATTTCAGCATCACTTCTATTATCAATAAATAGTTTCTCTAATGCAGAATTAAATTTAAAAATATATTTTATTACAGTAGAAATCAGACCTTTGTAGTTACCAAATACAATTACATTATATCTTTTCTTTAATATTATAATGCCATGATTTATAAATCATACAGCTGCATAACTCATAATCAAAACCTACTTTGTGGAAAAATGATGATTTAATATTTATGAAAGATATTTTTTATCAATTTTATGGGTCACAACAACTTAACAATAATAACAAATATTCAAGACAAAAGCAATAAGCAAGCAAAAAGTAATATAATTTATAAATCTATTGTTTTTCTAAATCCAGTGAGCAAGATGCTACAGCCGTTGAAACGGAAGAAGCGGAGACAGAATGTACCGGCGAGGAGTCACCCATCAATAACATACACACTACACTCAACAACTTTTGGGCTAAAGTGAATGAGGATGTCAAGAAGATTACTGCTGTATGTATCTATTAATTGTTTTTACCGAATAAATTAACACTTGAAATCAAACATTTTTAAACAGAAAACTTTACATATAGGTATTAGTATAGTAGTTATCTAATAAACATTAGAAGAAATATTGAGACAATCCTAGAACACAATTTTCTTGTTACTATTTTTTTTTAATTATTATTAAGACATTCAAAGTATTAAGAATATAATAATTTTAGAAATGACCTAGATTGCATAGAATTAATAGTCCCAAAATAAAAAAAAATACTCATATAAAAGTTATTACAAAAAGTAAGATTTTTTACTTAACTGTTCTTCAATTCATCATCTTAATTCGTCAATCTAAATTAAATTAAATAACTAAAAATATGCTTTTATACTTATTTCATACACAGGAGGACTTCAAAACCCAAGTCCTACCGCTCGCTCGCATCAAGAAAATAATGAAACTGGATGAAGAAGTCAAAATGATATCGGCAGAAGCTCCAGTACTTTTTGCGAAGGCAGCCGAAATATTCATACATGAGTTGACGTTACGAGCCTGGTCACATACTGAGGATAATAAGAGACGGACGCTGCAGGTAAATCACTTTTAAAATACATTTTTATCTTATAATTTTTGTCTTATAAGGAAAACTATGAGATTTATCTTATAGGTCTCTACCCTGTCTTCTTATATTCTTGAAAGTTGACTTCTAATGTATGGTTTAAGTCTACTATTTATTTTTGTCAAAAATGCCTGCGAAGACTATTCATGACACTACACATGATATTTTTTGTATCTTAAATCAGTTTTCCGCCCGCCGCTTCACCTACATACCTCACAAGCTATATCTGTACTAAATTTCATGCAAATTGGTTCAGTGGTTTAGGCGTGAATAAGAGACAGACACAGTAACTTTCGAATTTATAATATCAGGTAGAATTTTCTATCAATTTGCCTATAATTAACACCAAATCTATATCCCCAGCGCAACGACATAGCAATGGCGATATCCCGTTCCGACCAATTCGATTTCCTCATCGACATAGTGCCAAGACAAGAGATGAAGTTCAGTAGATTGAGAGATGAAACACCGAGAGCCACGCAGCAAACTGAACAGGTATGTTATATGGAGCTGATAATACCTTGTTACTTGTAGAATTATACACAGCTGTTAATGCTCATCGACATAGTGTCTAGGCAAGAGATGAAGTTCAGCAGATTGAGAGATGAAACACCAAGAGCCACGCAACAAACTGAACAGGTATGTTATATGGAGCTGATAATACCTTGTTACTTGTAGAAATATATGGAGCTGTTAATACTTTGTAACTTGTAGAATTATATGGAGCTGTTAATACAATCCAATATTATTTTTTTTCATTTCAGGTGGCACAAACACACCAGCCCGCAGTACAAAATACTACGCAGTTTGTAACTCAGCAGTGCGCTCAGATTGTACAGGTTAGTGTTTATTCTTGTAATTGTAGATTCGAGAAATACTAATTAATTGTTGTCTGATATGAAATGTATATCCATATGTTATAACTGTTTGACAAGATAAGTAATGAATACATTCATTCATTTATTTACATTTTTTTTAATTGCATTACAATTTACCTTGATACGAATGCCAATATGATAGTCATATTTTTTAAGATCTCATCCAGCCAATCAACTAAACAGGAATTATATAGAGCTGTTAATACCATATAAATTTACAATTTCATAAGACAGACAAAGAGTTTTATACATCTTTTTTCGTTCTTACTTTCTATAATAAAAAAAAAATTACACTGTATTTTTTTATTTATTTCAGCCATCTTCAAGTACACCCGCTACAACGTCGACGAACCAACACCCGGTCACGTTGCTACACCAGGTTGTCAATTCTTCTGGCGAAGTACAGAACATGCCGGTAAGTTAAAAAATAAGTGTTTGTTTGTATGGGGTGAGATGTGTAATGTATGAGCCGAATTTGATAATACTTTCGCTTATAGAAAAAAGTATTAATAGTGGTCATAATTAACTGTCGTAATAAAATTCAATAATTGTGATTCAATTAGGATTTGGAAGGCAGATCTCTCTAACCTGATATAAAAAAATGTAATAAATTTTTCAGATAAACCACTTAAGGGGCTGACAACACCAAATTGAAGTTATTTGAGCAGTTTTTTAAGAAAAGATATTTATTCTAGCCCATCAAAAAAAAATATATGTTAATATTCATCATATTTAGAAGAACGTGGACGGACTCGATACATAATTGGACGAAATCGGCTCGATAGAAAATAATTGCAAAGATTGGTCTTAAAATCATCATTAAACGATTCTATGTCTTTATTTTTTTGACTTACGGGTCTGCAATTTAAAACACGAAGTCAACATATTCATACCTGAAACTCTAACGAGTCATATTTCGCATATGACCCACACTTTTCCTTAAATCACATATTTTCTTATTGTTTTCTTCTACGACCTGGCCCCGCCAAGTAACTGATATTGCGCTCTCGTTTGCGCACACTGTCCAATTGTATGGGAGTAAAGGAGAGCGCAATCACTGTTAAATTTGCTCTTAACAACCCCTTAAACCTAATGTTGACAATTTTCTGTGTGTGTGTATTTTTTACACGCTTTTTATTAGCTTCACCTGTATGTTTGTAACCGACTTCTTTGGGCGCGATTTTGACCCACTTTAAACGGCCAGATTTCGTTCAAACTTTGTAGATTTATTGAGGACCGATGACAATACACTAATTTGATAAAATTATTCCATTTTTCAATTTGCAAAAAGCGTGTTTTTTAGTTTTTTTAAACTACATATTATTCCTATAGTTATTATTTATTTATCAATTTTCAGCTCCTCCTAACGCAAGCTCAAATCAACATGATCCGCCTACAAGTGCAGAACAATCCGAACCAGCCAATCATCATTCATGCACAACCACAAGGACAACAGCAAACTCCACAGATTATACAGGTATAATTATACTATAGTAAAATAGAGTTCCTATTTATATTTTACTAGCTTTCCGCCCGCAGCTTCGCCCGCGTTTTCTAAGAAAAACCCGCATAGTTCCCGTTCCCGATTTTTGGGATAAAACCTATCCTATGTGTTAATCCAAGTTACCCTCTATATTTGTGCTAAATTTCATTCATGTTTCACATCTATCCTCACAAACTTTCGCATTTATAATATTAGTAGGAAGTAGGATAGGATACAGTGTTACTAGATATCATAAGTAAAAGCGATTCTAAATGTGTGATTCTAAATTCCTTTGAATTCTGTTGCATTAACAATCAATTATTATTTTCTTTTTCTAGTTTCATGTGATTTTAAAATTACAACAACTTTCTATGTGTGCCATTTTGTTTGTTATGGCTATTATGTAGAGCATGAAAGTGTATGTCAAAAATAGTAAAGCAAATAATCATTTAGAATATCTTTCACTTAATAAAAGTTCTTCAGAGTTAGTGTACTTGCAACTATAAGCCATACTGTCAAAATGTTAATAAGTAATAAATAAATAAATCACTATTTCCAGGTATCATCACAAGCGCCGCACCAACCACATCAGATCTACATCGCTCAAGTGGCCTCCAACCAAGAGGAGTCCTAGTGCCAAGCCACCACTGCGACAGACAGTGATTAGTGACAAGTTATAAGTGACAAGTGACAAGTGAAACGTTGCATAATCTGTGACATGTGGTGTCTGTGACAAGTGACATGTGTAATCTGTGACATGTATTATCTGTGAATGTAGTGATATGTGTCTAGGAGTTTGTTATCTGTGGAAGCAGTGCGGCCACTTTAGCGCTTTCGGGGATATATCTAGCGCTTTGGGACACTTAGCGCTCCAATTTTAACATTTTAAATTGGTTATTTGAAGAAAAAAAATGTCTTGTTCTGGCAGGACACAGAAAACTCATCACCTACTTGTCGCGTAAGAAAAGAGATCAGTGAAACAGATGTATGCATTATGCATTTACCCCTACTCCAGTAGGGGAAACGGGATTTCACTTTCATTCTATTAATCATTTTGTCGGTTTTATTGGTTGTCAAAGTAAGCGCTATACTATTTAAATGCAATCTATCGGAATTTAGCGCTAGTTTCAAGCGCTTTAGAGGTGATAGTCCTCAGAGAGGTGGCAGCATTGTATGGAAGTTTTATTTGTTGATATTTGAAATTCAGGCACGACTATACTTTGTAAGAAAGTGTGTTTTAAGTAGCACACCTTTTGTTTTCTTGAAATATGCGCTAGGAATTACATTTTTGTTAAAACCCTGTTAAAATAGTCAAGTTATAGGGTTTGGTTCTAAAATGGGACCAAAAGCAGGATAATGGGTGCATAAATCAAACAACGTACATGATATCTTATCACAATTTTCTTGATGATAAAATAATATGTCTATTTTGAAGAATGCTTCTTTCGTCACAATGAAATGTTAATTGAAAACAGCCACTTTTTCAAAGTCTGATTTAAAAGTGCTTGTAAAAAATTACTTGAATATAACTACATATTATTTTGATTTTAAGTTTTTTGAAAGAACCCAATGCACTTAAGTTTTTTGAAAGAACCCAAGTAATAGAAACTAGAAACAGAAATATGACTCAATCCGCTTTTTTTCTGTTCTACATAATAAATGTAAGATTAACATTAAGATTGTGAAATGTAAAAAAGTATATTTTTTGTTCTTTTTTAACTAAAAAAACTCAATATCCTAAAAAAAATCAGTTTTATGTGATAAAGATATTATGGACGGTGCAATTATTTATTATAATGTACAGATGTTAACGTATCTGACAATGTTTTGTTAGTCTTCATTAAAGTATGATTTTTAAAATGATTCTTTTATTCATTTTTCCTACTTATATTATCTTTAATAAAATTTAATAAAAAAATGTTATTATATATCCTCCAAGAAATAAAACATATTTCAATCAATTTGATTATTTTAAAAGTTCAAAGCGAGCATTTGAAAAAATAAAAGATTTGC
>CAJQZM010041901.1:0-17184 GCA_907164665.1 Colias nastes | reverse complement strand
GTAGAATCATCCAGATATTCAACTTCTAAGTCACGCGGTTGTAAGCTTTGATCCAATTGGTTGGAACTCGGAGGGTTCTCTTTAGAACTTCCGTGACCCGTTATGCCAAGCGTCGGTATGGACTTGGGCGACTCATGTTCGATTACGGCACTAACTGTTACTAATTTAACGCTTTCTTTTACAGTATCACTGTCAGTGCTGCTTGACCGTTTCTTCTCACGTTTTCTGTGTTTTTTATTTTTCTTGCTCTTTTTCTTCGTAAGGCTTTCATCTTTATTGGTTACATCAGTTGGCTTATCACCTGTACTTGAATTGTGACTTTTACGTTTCTTATTTTTCTTATGTTTGGAAGGCGATTTATCAAGTTCTATTATTTCTATATTGCTAGTACTTAGTTTTTGCGGACTGTAATTAGGTTGATCTAAATCTGAAAGTAGATTTTGGGTCGTATTCAATTCAAGACGTTTTCCAATTGACTCGTCTTCACACATGTCTTGGAGTTTTTCCAAAGCTACAACAGAATCTTCCAGATTAATATCCTTTGGCTGTGATTCAACTATCAGAGCAGGTAATGGACTTATACTCGGTTCATTCTCTTGCCTTACTTCCAACACTAATTCATTACCACTTTTCAAGTACTGATCCTTTTTCTTTGATTGCTTTGTTTTCCTTTTTGACCGAGATTTTTTTGTACATTTTTCAAGTATTTGTTCATCGATAACTTCCATTTGAGGAACGATTTTTATATTTGGTTCTAAATTCTCAGGCGTTTCTTTGGGAACTTCAATTGTAACAGAAGCATTTAAAGTTTCTGATATCGGTTCACGCATTATTTCATCAACAAGTTCATCTCGTGATAATCTAACTGTATCGATTTCACGTTGTTTATTCTTTGCTTTAGTTTTTCTTCCTCTAGTTTCTATTTCTGAATAGTTTTTGGGCGGTATATTGCGACGACTACGTCTTACAGGAGTAGTGGTAGGTGTTCTTTTAAAAGTTTGAGTAAATTTCTTTTTAAAATCACTATCTTCACTGTCGCTCGAGAAATTATACATTGCTAGGTTTTTATCCCGTTTTGCATCTACAAGGGTAATATTCTCGTTATTATCGACGGTTTTCTTAAGGTTATTAAAATCATCATTAATTCTTTTCGACCTCGGGGAGAGAAGAGGTTCATTTTTCATTTTACTATTTTTTATTAGTCTCCGAGTCGATCGTTTTAATTGTTCTATTTCTTTGTACGACGTAGCTTTAGATTTAGGAGTATCACTGTATTGTAGTTGCTCCGGTGCTATGTCATCTTTTTCACTTTCAGATACATACATAGTAGACTTTGCAGCATTTATTATGTGTTCATCGTTAGGGGAGTATAATTTACGTCTCCTACGAACTTTCGTAATTTCTGGGCTTTTGCTCTTATTATTGTTGTTAGTTTCTTTTATATTAAAGTCCTCATCGCGTACATTTGACATATTATCATCAGTTTCAATTTGCAACTTAGATTTGCATTGCTTTTTATTTCGTTTCATTGTTGGTTTAAATTTTAATTTTATGGGTTTAGGATTAATAGCTTTTTTGCTATTTATCTTTTTTGTTACTTTAGAATCGCGCTCATCTGTTCCATCATTCTGAAGACCAGCTTCAACATCATTTGTGGGATTTTGCATCGTAATATTTTGATTGTATGTTTGTTTATTTATGTAATTGTCTAATTCATCGCAAACTTGATCGACCAAATGATTAAGACATTCGAAGATGTCTATTTCGTTAAAATTGAAATCTCGCTCAATATCATTGTTCGTGGGTAGATCAAACTCTTCACTTGATTCTGAACTTGTTTCGTTGATTTTCTTTGCTAGTGAAGGACTTAAAATCACATCGTCATTTTTATTTTCACCGCAATGCTGCGTGAAGAAATCTTCAACGACTTGAGGGTTCAGTGCCGGTTTGTTATTATTATTAATGTCTTTATTTGACTCTTCGATCTCTGTTGAAATTACTTTATTGCTGATAACAACTTCCTTTCTATGTTTTGGTAAAAAATAATTTGGAGTACCTTCTATATAATCAGCATTTAATTTATCTCCCAAATGTTGGACGATATTATTATTCTCATTTATTTCATAGATTGTACTCTCTTTGGCTATGTTTTTCACATTTGCCGCCTTTTCTTCGGATTCTGTTCGTATATTTTTTGTATTCTCATGTATAAGATCTACTGTTCGATTAGACTGTAGAGCTTCTTTGACTAACATATCAACGATGTTATCTGTATTTATTTCTTTGTCTTTTGGGAATCTATCAAGCGTGTCATTTATAACAGAATCGTCAGCGGACGTGATGGTAGCCGCTAGCAAACAACTTATTGAGTCCTCATCGTTATTGTGAGGGGGAGAAAGGTTATTATTTTCCGAAACCGTATGGCGAGATGTAACTGTTGCATGGTCGGAATCCGATTTGTTTTTGATGGCGACGCCGAAAGTTCTAAGTCGAAGCGTGCTTTCGTCGTTAATACTTTGGCTGTCGTCGATCTCTGTGACTTCAGTAACACTAGATAGCTGAGGTAAAGCACAGACACTGACTGGCTCTCTTTCGAATTGACAACCCGGTAACGCAGCTAGTTTTTCTCGCAACTGTAAAGATGCAAAAATCGATAAATGTACCAAAGGAAATTATTCAAACAATCATATTATAGTAAGGTACTCGATTACAAATATACCAATGCTAAAGACGAAGTAGACGCGCTGGATGCCTGCGACTGCCACGAAACAGGCCTCCCAGGTCTAGCATTAACACCTTGAAATAACAAACATATATCTTATATTTTATAAACCTGTTGATTAAATGAAGGTGAGTTTCGTCGATTGATTAAATATGTAAGTCGGTCAAAAAACAAAATTTAAAGATTTAGAATTGGGGAAAACTAGGTATGCTGCTGTTGAATATCAGAAATAAAAATCATTAATTTCATGCAAAATCGCTAAATATGCCATTTGCTTCGCGATGCATTTGTGATAATTTGACATGTCTTATCATATACAAAATTTTCGCAAGGTCTAAAGGCAAGTGCAAAAAAAAAATGCAGTTACGCCCTCTAGACAAAACCATTACCGCGCTTCGGCGTATTGGAGTTTTGTTATATTGTATTGATTAAAATGTTGCATTGTAATAAATAACATATATTTATATACATGCTATGAATAACTATGTGACACCGAAGCGATATCGTTTTCTCACATTCGTTGTTAAAATACGTGATTTAACATTAGAGGCTATAAAGATTATTAAAAAATACAAATTGCATTGCAGTACAAAATATCATTACAATATTATTAAAAAAAATACGAAATTTATACCTGAATGTCTTCTACGCCGCCATTTCACAGGATTCGAAAATCTAGTGTCCTCCTTTGAATAAAAAATAATATTTTTTCACTCAAGCACGCACAACAACAACCGACGGAGTACAAAACTACCCACAAAATAATTCTTTTTTTTTTTGTCATGTCAATATGGAAATAAAGGTGCTTGTACACGATACAATCTGTCAAGTTTACATGACAGGAAGTGACGTCGATACTAAGAGTGCATATAAATCATTATTATTTGATTTTATATTATGCAGTTTGCGCGTTAAGGGTTGTTTGAAAGAAATACTAGTTGCATGCCGCGGATGCGTTGATATTTTCTATTTAAAAACATACTTTTGTACTGATAATATATATTATGGGTTAAAAAGTTGATTCGGTTCGAGGTATGAAATGTTAATCATGGTTCTAACTTCTAATATAAACACATTATTCAGTTATATAAGTATGATTTAGGTTACTGAATTAAATATAAATTTATGTTAATTATCCTGGCGCAGAACCTCGGATTAAATCTATTTCATTGAAAATATAATTTTGAAATGATAAAATATATCTAACTAGTTACTAGATCCTTTTAAATTATCGATTTGAAGTACGATATAGGTGATTTTCTTTGTGAATTATATTATGATAACAGAGGGAATAAATACCTAATAATTAAAAAGTAAGTACCGTTATCTAAATAATCAGTAAAGTAATTTGAAATATGAAAAAGTTATAAAAAATCAAGTCAAAGGTCATTAGTATGGTCTAGATTAAATACAATTTTTTTTTTTTTTTATAATGTAGGTACTTACCGAATTTTCGATTTGAGAACACTCTCCTGTATTTTCTGCAGTGCCTTGAATTTTATTTAGGTCTAATAATATCTGAAAAAAAAATTCAAATAAAATAAAAAAATATCACTTTTTTTATAAAAAAAAAAATGTTATGACTTATGATTATGCCTTGTAGAAGAGTTTATTATGACCTATATTTTATGAGAACTAAAAAAAATTGCCTATATCTCTTCAAGATTACAATATAATTTTTACCTGATATTTATGTTCAAATATCTTAGCTAAAGACATATTGACTTTAACAATATTTTCAGCACTTAAGTAAATCTTTACTTCGTTTCCCTCCAAAACATCTGAGCTGTGCAATTGCTTCGAATCTATTATATTCAATTCAATTTTTATTAACGATGACTCCCTGTGAATATTGTTTTAATATTAGGCTAAATAAAAAAAAGGCACACTGGTGTTATGTTTTAGATACAAAGGATACCGTCGAGATTATTGCCGTCTTTTCTTTAAAAAAATTTGAATACATTTGACATAAATACACGTTTTTTCAAAACTACCTTTATTTATATAAGAATAAAAAATATCTAAACCATTCATCAGATGAAGCAATAAGGAATTAATTATGTACGGGTTGCAATAATTAAGAATCAAATCTATAAAAATTCATCAATTCATGCGGAAATCGATGAATCGTATTAGTATCAAACAAAATATGTCATTTACGTAAGCATAGACTAAATAACATAAAAATTTTTTGAAGTGAATTTCTAGGCGCGTTGAGAGTATAATTTCAAGATCGCGTCATGGAGTAAGACGACAATTTTGATATCTTTAATTTTTAATCATGCCAAAGAAGTTTCACTTCGTGCTCGTCACACACGATCTTTTTTTTCAATGTAAATAAATAAAAATAAAACGTACATCAACATTTTAACAGAAATAACATTATCTTCATTTATAACTAACGCATCCGACATGGAGCTATTAGTTTTTAATAACTCCAATAATTTCAATTCCAACATGAGTGAGACATTTTTGTTGCCAGCGTTCAAATCAAGCCAATATTTTTTATCTGTGAGCTAAAAAAAAACAAAAAATGTACAAATGTAAACTTCATGGCCTGGTTTATAAATACGAAACATTAAAACAAAACATTGAATAATATTATTTTAAAGCTTGTATTGAACGAATAAAAAACGAGTGTGATGTTAAAAGTATGTTGTAAAACGCCATTTTTTTGCGCCTACTGAAAAAATCATATCAATTGATTTTTTTTAATAATATTATTTCAAGTTTTTTAAATTCTCATTATACTCACGGTGATAAGTTCTAAATTGCCAATAATAAATTTCCTGCACTGCACTGAAGTGATCAACTCATTTTTATCATTGAGTGCATTTAGAAAAGCTCTTGCATCCTGTTTGGATATGTCCAACATTTTACACAATATCTTAATAAAGAACAATGTTTTAGAAATATAAACAGAATAAGAAGAAAAATAAGGTGACCACAGATCACAGAAACTAAAGGAAGGTGACCTTATTTTCTATTAAAATCCTAGCTGGATGAGACCAGCGGGTAAAAATACATGAAAAATTTTATTTTCTTATTATTTAAGTAAGTACTTAAAATATTAATGCATATAATGCAAACAATAAAATATATATTTATAATGCTCTAAAATAAATTTACCTTACTATACAACTAAAAATACCTTAAAGAAATTCATCCAAGTACTCTTCAAGAAAACATCAACAGCGTTTTGACTATACAAGTTACTTGGAAACCATATTTCTGCAGCTTTTTTCCTAACAGATAGTTCTTGTCGAGGCAATAGCCATCGCATGAGGCACTCAAGCATGCTATACTGGAGTCGGAAGTCACCACAATGAGCGAGCAACTCTGAGAGTTTTATGCTGTTAAAAAGTTCTCGATTAATTCTTATTACCAATATTATAAGAGTTATATTAAGTATCTGTGTGTGTAATTAGTAGTAAATGTGAGTGTTAACAGTAAATAAATACAACAAATAATTAAGATCTTGAAAGTATACAATGATAACAGTCTTATTTAATAAAATATTGAATTATTTATGTCGCTACATTGGTCTTTACTTTGAATTAATGTGTATAATAAGAATATGTATGTGAATAACTAGCCAAAAAAAATTTCTTCTTAAATATAAATAAGTCCATTATGTTGAACTTACAAATGCTTTTCAAACTTATTTCTCAAAGCAATTCTGATCTCTCTATTAGACTCTGCGCTACAAATGTTAAAGCACTGTATAATGTGAAGCCGCTGATTTGTATTTGGATGTTGGTGGGTTGCTAAATGTAATAGATTATCAGCCAAATCCTCTATTATAGTTTGGGTTATTGATGCATTCTTTATTCTTATCTCCTAAAATAAAAAAATACAGAAATTAAATGAGTTGACATAAATATCATAAGAGTACTTAGATAATTACCTACTTATTATTTTATATATAAGAGACAGAACTTAATTAGTTTAACACATGATGATATAATAATAATTCATGATCCAAACTTACTTTTACAAACTTTAAAAGCAGAGTTAAGAAATTCCACCAGTTGGTGTGTTGGAGTAGATGTTGTCTCAATGTATCAAACCAATACTTTAGAATGGAAATTAACTCTTTACCCAGTAGGCCCCATGTTTTAGATCCTGGTAAATCTAAAAGACCTTTGAAGATGTGAACCGCAACGCCATTTTCGCCCTTTTTATTGAAATACTAAAAGTAAATATGTTTTAATGAACAGAATCAATTAAATAAACACTTCGACAACTCAATTTATCTAACGTACTTCTATTTCTAATGATCTAACAGTTTTCAGAGCAAGAACTGCTGACATATTTAATCGAATTTTCGAACGACAGTATTTATTTACAAAGTCTTGTGTTGTTATGATATAATCATCTAAAGTCTTGGTGTTCTTCAAATATTTACTAATATCCATATTTAATGCCGATTAATGCCGAATTTCAATCACAAAGCAGCAAATAATAAAAGTGAGAATACCAGAATAGTTTCAACTTTCCCGCTAAAGCTTCCATAGCGTAGATGGAGTAGCCATTGATGGAATAAATCGATTTAACGATTCGATTGTCGAGATAGACCATAGACAACATCATAATATAATCGGAATGTAATTAATTATTAATAGTTGGGCGTGAGTTGGGCGTGAGCGAAGTCACGGCCGCATAGGTAGGTATCTATTTTTCTTAAGTTTCCTAATTACTAAATAAGTAGCACTGTAGCAAGTAGTGTTAGATCTAGATATAAATTCACAAATATTTTATTAATATGACGAAAGAAGCCACGGATATTTTCCTATTATAGATTACTGTAAATTTACAACTAAGTTGACGTAAATTGACTTGGTGGCTAGGTTTATATATTAAAAAGATTTTTATTATGCCTTTATTTTTAATATGCCATATGCCCTAAAAATATATATAAAGATCTTTTTTGTTTTGTTTATTCAAGTACATTTGATAGGATTATTAGATCGAATACTGTCTAGGTCTAGGAATCAATTTCTTCCATATTATTTGCCATTTTACATAAATCAATATTTAAATAATCGTATTTTATGCGAATAAAATTTACGAATAACGATTGTATGTCAAATTTATATTCGATTCTTCATAAGATATTTTTACACTGGCTACATTATTGGATTGGGCAATAATTTTTTCACCCGTCAAATAATAGAATGACGGGCGGGGAATGTTCGTTGCGGATATGGTGATAGTTTATTGTACTGTTGTACGCCGTTTACACTTTACGCTCAGCTGTGTGGTGTGGTTTATTAAAAATGATCGGGCAATAAATATGTCGAGATAACACGAGTTAGATTATTAGTTCGAGTATATAACAAACAAGTTTTTTCGCCTGGCTGATGTACAATAGAGTTCAGTGTTATGATCGCATCGTAGCGCAAGTTCTAGACTCTCGAAACCAGTCGATATTATGTGGTCGGAACGCGAAAAAGACATAGGAATTTTAAATTATGATTCCCATGGTGTATACAGTGTATGGTTTTGCCATATTTTTCATCGTCGCGTGGGTGTGTTTGTGGTTAATTCATATAATGGCCTTTTCGTATTCAAAGTGGAAATTGCATCGGACTGTGGACCGGTCACCGCCGGAGCAACCGTACCCCGGCGTTTCAATCTTAAAACCACTGACCGGTGTCGACCCAAACCTATTCTCGAACTTGGAGACGTTTTTTTCCCTGGACTATCCAACGTATGAAATACTATTTTGCGTGGAGAACGAACACGATCCCGCCCTTATGCTCGTCAACAGCCTAATACACAAATATCCTCAGGTGGATTCGAGGGTATTCATCGGTGGAACGCGAGTCGGCGTGAATCCTAAAATCAACAATATGCACCCGGCATATTTGGCGGCAAAGTATCCCTTAATATTGGTGAGCGATTCAGGAATACGTATGCGGGATGATACATTATTAGATATGGTACAACATATGAAAGAGGACGTTGCTATAGTACACCAAATGCCGTTTACGTACGACGCTGATGGCTTCGCAGCGGTTTACGAGAAAGTATACTTTGGTACGGCGCAGGCGCGCATGTACATGGGAGCAGACTTCTTAGGTATCAATTGTCACGTCGGAATGTCGTCTCTGGTGAGGCGGTGCGCGCTGGAGGAAGCCGGCGGTTTGGCGGCGTTCGGGGAATATCTGGCGGAGGATTTCTTCATGGCGAAAGCCGTAGTGTCCCGAGGTTGGCGTATGCGGGTCGCTTCACTACCGGCGTTACAAAACTCGGGCTCAAAGTCCATAGGAGCGTTGCAAGCTCGCCTAAAGCGGTGGGCGAGGTTGCGAATAGCGATGGTGCCAACGACAGCATTGTTAGAGCCGTTGAGTGAGTGCATGCCTCTCGGCGCCGGCGCGGCCTGGGCGGCCGGCCAGCTATTTGGCGCGGAGCCTCTGCCGTTCTTTTTAGTTCACGTGCTCGTGTGGTTTCTGTCGGACTGGCTAATGCTGCGGTCGGCGCAGAACGGTTCGCCGCCATTCACGAAAGTGGAGTTCCTGCTGGCGTGGGTGTGGAGCGAGTGCTGCGCACCGTTTGTGCTGGCGACGGCCGTGCTGAGACCCGAGATCTCGTGGCGAACTCGCAACTACCGGCTCGACTGGGGCGGCCGCGCCCACGAGCTCAAGCCCAAGCTCAAGTTCTGAGCGGAATCCCCTCCTTAATTGAAAGCTTTAATTTGGTGTAGATTATGTTGTATTTTCAATGGATACCTTTCAGTACGGCCGATTTCATATGTGAGTTTATAATAATTATATTATATTAGTGTTAAGTTTTTATTTTAATTGCTATTTATAGTTTTGAAATGAACGGTGGATACTTGTTATTCTTGTTTTAAAGAGTTTTGTATGTTTATAGATTAAACAAAATATTTCAGCTGTTGTATCCTATTTTGTGGTTTATTGCCTATATTGATCTGCCATTATATTTGTTTGGAAGCCAGCAATTTATTATTTAGAGATTGTATTGATGGGTCATTGGTGAATCAATCTGCCAAGCCTGTATATAGAGATATAGTCGATGCAATGACACATTTGTATTATTTAGTGCAAGGCATGTGTAAAGGTCTTAAAATACAATGGTTTATACAATACCTAGATTAGTTGATGTAAATCATTGTTCTATGTCTCATCTCATGCTGATATAAATAAAGCAATAACACATAATAAATAATTGTGATAATCAAAAATACAAGCTAAGTATGTTACTGACATTTTCTAATAAAATTTTGATAACCGTTTGGTCAATGTTCCCGCTCTTTTTCATTTTGTGAAGTTACCTTTATTTATGCAACTGTTGCATTACTCTAAATTAAATCTTACAGGGTTTTACTATCTTAAAAGCGCTTTCCAATTTAATTTAAATGTACCTTTGGACTGAATGATTCACAACTTCAAGTACCATTCAGGTCTGAAAGGGGACCAAAAATGAGAAATTATTTTTCGAATGTAGCCTAAAAGACAGAATATCCATTTAATTATTGGACTAATTAAGTTTTAATATTTGAGAATCAAGACTGGAATTTAGTTGGCGTCCAAAGGTACTTCAATCTTTAGTTTAGAGTTAAATCAATACTGAGTGCCATGAAAAACACTTGTAAATTACATAAAATCTTATTATGCATTTGACTAATTGAATGGCCGATTTACGATGTAGGAGCCTAGGGTTGCCAATCTTCAGAAATAATAATTTGATGTTCAAAGCGCACATGACTGCTACACAACAATCTTTTTTTTTATGCTGGCTAATTTTATTTTGTATCTGTGGATTGGCAATTCTATGTACGAATTCCGTTGAGTTAAATTTGAATTTGGAACCGCATGCGCTTCGTTAGCAATAAACGTTTTTCTTGTGTCTGATGATTCTGTCGTCAGTTATATACCAACTAAAGATATTGCTTTTTATAAAAGTCTATGTACATATAAATAGTACTTAACATTTCAATGGATGTAATATTTAGAAAATGAAAATGTGATTTACTACGGAGTCATATAAATGTCGCATTTCTGTATGTGCGTCATTGTACATGTGTTATTGTGAATCAATATACTGAAGATTTTATAAATACTCAACATTTAAGTGTAAGGTTACTCTGAATTTATTTTTAACATTTAAAATTTTGGCGAAAATCTGAAAGAAACATAACTACGTACATCGTATCAAGCTTTTTCAGTTGCATCTAAATTTAAAGAAAGAACTACGAGGCAGCATCTTAAAATCATCCACAAATAATATATTCGTTTCGCTACACATAAATTGTATAGAAATTAACTTATCGTTGCAAATATGAAGCTGGCAGCTCAGTAATGTAGAAATTAGAACAGGCATTTCCTATGTTAGTTATGCCTTTGAGAATTCCCGTTAAAGATTTCAATCATTTGCATACAATTAGAATCTGAATGTTTCCATGACCGTGAAATTCTTATCAGCTCAATGGACCATTCATACATTTTATCAATCGATGAGTCACGCTTAGTGCTTACTCACTAGAGACGTTACACATCTTCGGGAATTACCATGATATATTTGGCCGAAATTTCTAAGAACAATCGTGGATCTAATTGGTGTGAACAAACTTTATATGACGAAACAAATGATTGAAAACGTTGCATATGCATATTATATTTTAATACAATTCTCACTAATGATACATCCCTTAAATACCTAGTAGAGTTCATATCTATGCTGAATTCCCTGAAACACTATCGCCCGTTGTTAGAAATGATTACCGATATCATAGGTTCTTACGACACTTATATCATTATAGGTATATATATATATATATTTGAATCAGCCCACTATCATGTATAACAGTATATTCATACTACATCGGTACATTTTCACGTATTTTCGAAATGAGTATCATGCTCTATTGATGTGATAAGTTTTTAGATTGGGCAATTGATAAAGTTTACGTACTATCCTTATCTGGTTCGTCCGAACCATGGTATAGGTACACACAACTTTTGTATAGGGTAATCATATCCCAAATATTTAGGTATATGAGATGTGTTTTCCTCTTTACAGAGTTCGATGAATTTTGGTTTGATTGTTAAATATGGAACGTACTTGAATGTTACTCCTTATTTATAATTACTCTTATTTTCACGTAACTTGAAGTTTTCATATTTGAATTGCAATAACAAGATACCCTGTATCTTGGTTTGGACAACCCTAACGCACCTTTTGACCAATTCAGAGTAGCCCTGTACAATGTATATAAATTCCATATCAGTAAATAATAATAGATTATTGTATACCACAGCCAAGGTTCATGAAGACGATGTATCGTCACGTTTCAAACTGGAAGCATAGTGCTCAATGTCTTATAGGTGTAGATTGATTTTTGAAAGGTCGTCTTGCATATAAATGCTGGATTAATCAACAAAAGAGTGTGTTTTCTTTAGATTATTTATGGTAGGTTTTAATATCACAGTTACATAACGTAATCATATTATAGACGAGTATAGGTTGTAGGGAATAAAACAATTGGATAATATTTCATTTATCAGTCTTGAAAGTAGGCATTGCCAAATTTAAAACAGACCGTAGAACATTTTATTATAGTTAATACCTACATAATAATCTTTCTACAATGCATAATAACATTATTTAGGACAAAGTACAATATTAATTTGGTACACAATTTTATTTTATTACAACATTTTTCTTGCGTTAACATATTTTTATTACCAAAATTGTACGATATAAGAAAAATGTGTCACATAATTATAATAATTGCTTCTAATTTTATTAAGCGTGCCATTTCATTACAAATACCTGAAGATAACACATTTACACGTGTTATAATAGAAATTTCTGGCATTCTTTGTCGTTCGCACCATAAAACTTGCATTCCGAAAATATTTGGGCAAACGCGCCAATGTGGTAGGTAATTGAAAAACCGTTATTGATAAGGTGCCTATCAATACCGCAAAAAGACCGCAAACATAGAATTTTCCCTCGAAAAGATTTGAGATATATATTAGCATTAACGTCAAATATTTCTCGGACGCGATTGAGATTGTAGTTATCATTCAGGTAGATTCAAAATTGATTTCTTGATAATCAGATATGACTACAGTACTTACTCATACAATGTTTTTCATAATAACTCTCGTTTTGCGCAGAGCGTTTTGAATTTTGATTGCAATAAGTTCAAGTTTTTGTTAGCATAATAAATGAATAGAAAATATGTCTGACTAGTCTTCTTTCGTACAATTGATTGCTGAGGACTTGGTTGTCTAAAAAAAGGATTTTTCGCTAATATTGTCGCTTATGGGCATAGAAGAAATATGGCTTTTATTTTTGTGCTGAAATATTTATTCATACGTAGTTCATAATGTTTTAAAACAACTGAGTGTCTTTGTGTAGGTGTTTATTTTTCGAGGTTTCCCTTTGTTTTAAAAACATACAAAGATGTATGCGTTATAGGTTAGAATTGGATAATGGAAATTAAACAATGTGATATTAGATTGTATTGATAATTAAGAACTATCATTGAGCACAATGTTTCAAGTAATTACGTAATTCCTGTACATAATAATTTTAATCGGAACCACCCACTACAGGCTAGACTTTATATAGTTACGTGTTTTATCCTCATACATTCGCATGTCATGTACTAATGATGAATACTTTATCATTTGAAAAATGTAAAATACTTAACAATGGGGAATAGCATTGCACGATAGTACTCATCGAAGTCTAGCCTATAACCCTAAATTATTTAAATTAACAATTTCGACGGTTATTTTACAATATAATAATAAAATGATTGTGATTTCTGTGATTGTTTCGCAAGTAAATTAAGTTACAATATAGGTATTCAATGCTACGTTTAACAGGACATATATGCGCAAATTTTTTGTTAATTTTTAAGAGGATTATTTTAATTTCGATGTACAGCACATGGGGTTGTTGTTAACAACCGCTGTGTTATTTATTTATTGCTACAAATGTTATGACTGGTGAATTTTATAGTACAATGAACGTATAGCACTATTCTCTAATCTGTGGTATAGCCTTGATACCGAGTCTACAATGGCGCCATTTTTAAACATTTTTTGTTATGTAATTATCGAGTACAAAGCAATGAATAATACGATTAAGGTGTGAACATGGATGAGTCTTACGCGATAATCAATTAAGGCATTACTAACAAATCCTGATAACAAAGGAGTATTTTCTTTCGTTGGATTAACACACGTTTTATTTATAACACTGAACGTTCATAAAAAACGTATGTGATGATGACTAAATCGCATTTTAGTTCGTTGCAGAGCTATTTATTTCTCCATAATCTCAGTACCTATATTTAAATAATTGATAACAATTCGTATTGTCTCGATTTAGTTACATAATTTATGCGGGAATGTGAACTATCAATCGAGCTAGAACATGTACTAGGTATGGTGTGATTATAAAATCGCGTAGGACTCATATATGAAGGTCACAGCTAGATAACTTTTTTCGATAGCGAAAACTCGACCAGCCAGTGTTATTATGAGATTGACGGTTATTATGATGACTGCATGCCAACTGATATTTTTAATCTGTACGCATCAATTGCCTCGGCACTTACGTAAAAGATGTAAAAAATATCGTAAATAGGCGGGTAACGTTCTGTCATTTTCCTCGGCCGAGCCACGTTCATATAGACCGAGCTACTTCGCACAGTTAAATTGCTTCGCGAGGCTGCTCGCTCTATGGAGACCCGTGACCCGTCTTATAAACAGAATATAGGATTCAGGATTGTGTTGTTATTTTAGGTTGAATACCAGGTAATTGTTACGTACTATGAATTAAAATGTCAACGATCCTATGTACGCTTCGAACGATGTAAACATTAAAACGTAATTGCTGATAAAAAGGCGCTTTATTATACCTACTAATTTTCGGTATCCTAATGTATGTGAGCGTGAGTGAAATCTACCTCATTATAATAGAACGAGGTTACTTCACGATATACGCAAAATTTCGGCTGTTAATAATGTTCATATTGTACTAAATGTAAATTTTAACAGGAAAGAAAATTCACAGTTTGGAATGAATAAACCACTTAAATTACGACTGTCTTTTATTACTTGCGATTTGCGAACCACACGCGGTTTTTGCAGGCTGGCAAAACCTGTTGTGATAATATAAGGAAATAAAGTTATTTTAAATCAAGTTTAAATGCGATGCCTGGGGTCGTATACTTGTTCTTATGAAGTGTATCACAAAGATGCACTGTCGATCAAATTTTTCTTTTTAGCAAATGATAGCACACCGTGTTCTAACTCTACCTCTAATTATTAATTATTGCAAAGGTAGTTTCAATATTGAAATCACAAAGTATTTAATTAATAGAACAAACAAGAAAACGTTTTCAAACTTATTTCCTTGCAAAAAATATTTTAATGAATAATTTTAATGTCATGCAATATTCATTTATAAGTTCTTACGATATTCTTATGAAATTATATTTCCTTTTTTATATGGATATAAACTTAATAAGAATTTTCCTACATTATTACGCGTTCTCCGGTACATGTACAGAGTACACGTACACTCCGTACACTTGTACCTAACTTTATGATAATCTAAAAAATATATCAATTTATCTTTATCAAAAGCTATCTACTTAAATAACAAAAAGTTCCACGAAATCCAATATCATTTGCTAGTGCTTTAGTACTTAGAAGATAAAAATTCACGTAAAGACCACTATCATATAGATTCTCAGTAGTATTTGAGATAGGTATATTATCTATAATATTACTTTCTGATAATTTTTTTTATTCATAATTCATACCTAAATGGTACCTACCTCGAATTTTCGTTCGAAGAAAAAACATTCATCTGGATGAAACATTTTCTTGTATTATAATTGATTGTATCTCATTTCCGTATGCCAAAAATATGTACCTACTTAATTTAAAGAAGAACAATCAACATTAATTTCTAAGAATGAATTTTCACTAAATGAATTTTATTAAAAAAGGAAGGAACTTCTAGATTGTGAAGTAGCAAAACGGGATACGCCAATATTGACGCCAATACGCTACGCGGTTTTTGCGTTCATAATTCAAAACTAGTTTTTATTCCAATGTGAGTATACTAATTAGACAAGCATATAATATGAATGAGAAACATTTCGACTCCTGGCTTGACTAGACTAGACCAGCCTTACTACCTACTAAAAAATCCTAAAGAAAAACGAAATACCTGTAATAAAATTGTATTCGCTCTATTATAATTATGTAGTCTAGAGTTTACACCAACAAGCTGGACAATAGAATTGTCAAATTTAACAATCTAGAATGAACAACAATAAGCAAAAAATATATAATTGTGAACTATTACTTTCAAATAGGGAAATAAAGTTTGAAGGCCGTGTTTCAACGAGATCCAATGTTGACTAATTCTACAACTTAGATATTAAAATAATCTGTATTCGTAGTACCTACCTACCTATTAAAAGCTTATCGGTTCTAAATAAATACGCATATCGCAAATTCCACTTAGTTTTGGGTTGAGGTTGATTAGTATAAATGAAAGTACCTATGTGTAAATAGTCTAGTTGGCCATGCACAGTAAAAGTCATTTACGTAATGTAGAAAATGACTTAGACGAAACTAGCTTGGTGATGAGTAATGAGCGAAAAATTACGCGCTAATAAATAGAGTATTTACTTTTTTTTTGCAGTGAAACTTCTTTAGCCGCCTTGGGAGTGAATTTTCAAGGTCGCGTCATGGCGATACCGTCACGTCGTAGAATAAGGCGACAATTCTAGTATCTTTGAATCTTGCCAAAGAAGTTTCACTTCTGATACGTGTGCTCAGCACACACGCTCTTTTTCTTACTTCATTACTTATTACCTAGTGTTCTTTCTCACACAGTATCATCCGCGTTTATCACCTAATTAATGTAATAATTAATGTACCTACCCTAGGTACTTATTGTCTAAATAAATTGTGGAAATTCTAGATTCATTCCACTCTAGTAATTCCACAATAAACTTAAGCTAATAGACAGTTTCTAGGTTATACGTATTTCGTAATGGAAACAACTACGAATAAATGTGTATTTTCTAGTTTCCGAAATTATTATGATATAATTTCTCCAAATACAGCAATGAGTCAGCTCTTATCGTTTAGATAACATAGAGATATCAAACACAATAAGCATTAAAAGCCGTATTTCACGAAATATACGAGATACTGACCAAAACTAAGAGAATAAAAATAACTACTTACGTTAAAAAAAACCGCCTTCTAAAACGGAAAAGTAAAAAAATAAAAATAGATTTGATATTATTAATTACTACATATTATTATTTAGATGTGCTATTTATTAAATAGGTTTGATGTCGGTGCCGACCCATACCTAATGTAAAACTTACCGGCTTAAGCCGCGGCCACACATTGGAGATATTTGCACCAACGTAACGTTTTGCG
>CAJQZM010041900.1:0-13789 GCA_907164665.1 Colias nastes | reverse complement strand
TACCAAAATTGTCGCCTTACTCCATGACGTGACGGTATTACCATGATGCGACCTTTAAATTTTACTCTCAACGCGCTGAAATAAGTTTCACTTCTAATATTGTAGAATCCCATTGTGTTGTATGCATAATATTATGAGGTTTTTAATTAAAATGTCAAATAAGACATATTCAAATTATTTCAATTTAATAGGATGTGTCAGTTTACACGTGTATCGATTAATTGCTTTCAGTACCAATACTTGAAATAATAATTCCAAGAGAGCTTTTAACTTCGCTGAAAGCCATTTAACACGCAATTTTTTTTCATAAGAAAATCATAACTTACCTATATCGTTTAATCTTTGTATTCCATATGATCATCGCGCAATATACGATATACTAAATGCAATACTTGTATAGTATTATACTAGCTTTCCACCCGCAGCTTCGCCCGCGCAGTCAAAGAAAAACCCGCATAGTTCCCGTTCCCGTGGGATTTCCGGGATAAAACCTATCCTATTTCCCGGGGTAAAAAGTAGCCTATGTCCTTTCTCGGGTATCAAAATATCTCTATACCAAATTTCATGCAAATTGGTTCAGTAGTTAAGGCGTGATTGAGTAACAGACAGACAGACAGAGTTACTTTCGCATTTATAATATTAGTATGGATTATCTGTGGCAAAACTGTTAAAATATGTAATTCTAAATTCTAAATAATTATTTTTACAAAACATCAAACCGCATTCAAATGGTCAGAAATAAACAAAATTGGAATAGAATAACCCGGGACGAACCACTTTTCCAATAGAAGAAATTGCAAAATCAATTCACCCAGTCATATTTCTAAGTCCAATTATGAATCTCTTCCTTTTTTTAAATCCCTAGAAAAACAACAAATAGTTTCCTGTTTAATACGTAAATAAAACGGTTTAACGTTGCACAACGTAGTTTCACGTTGGCTATAATGTAGCTTAAAACAAAGTAAATACAAAATGGGTCCATTACAATCCATTAGTACTACAGGTAAGGTTTTTCATTGTCTACAAACTTAAGCAGTTAATGCAGCCTTTGTGAAAAAACACTACATTTATTTTCTTTAAGTGGCCATCTGCATCTGTATTTTTTTTTTATAAAAAGAAAGAGCTTTTATTTTCAAAATGATGAACCATAGGAATCTCTTTTTATTGTGGTAAATAAATTCGTTCATTTTTTTTTTAGGAAAAATAGTTTTTGTGCTACTTGTACATAATTTTTGGCACTGTAAACTTTTATCAAGTCTCTTTTGTAGATACAAGAGATATTTATTACTCAAAAATGTGTAAACTCTGTACCAATCTTAAAGTTAGGTACACATTATTTGACCACAAGAAAATGTACCGCCTTACGAAATCCAGATGGACCCCTATTACGATTTGCACTCACCCTAAACCATTCTCAGTAATCACCATTATAAAGTAATAAACCGATATACAAGGGTCTGCTCAAGATCCCCTACGGAAGTGTTACGATAGTGACCTCTCAGTTCGGAATTACAGACCATTGTCATGATATAAACTTACGCCATTGTTAAACTTCCATTTTTGTTGGTATATGCAAATTGGCCGTTACATTTCCCTCAGTAGTCGCTGCTCTCAAGTTTTTTCAAGCTTTGTCTTGTATATTTTACGTTGTTTGTTGAAATTTTCATTTTCGCTTTTGCATTATAAAGAAGCGTTGTTGAAGAAATATTTCATGAGTTCGTTATTAAAGTGAATGCCTATATTCCATTTTTAAAGCGACGACCAAACTATTTGATAAATTAAAAAGATCTTTCACCCGTTCTAAATTTAAAATTTAAAAATGAAAACAGATTAAAGCGTTATAGATAATCTATAAATGTTCTATAAAAGAAAAATACAGATAATCTCCGAACGATAACATCATAATAGTCTATGAACAAAGCTCTTTAGAGATTATGATACGCCATTTAACTCCTCTTTGTTAATAGCCAACTGGCATCAGTGATCGATGATAAAAGAAAATAAGCCTTATTTTCGGTGAGCAGAGCTCAAATTAGAGCCGCGATACGAGCACTAATAAGGCCTTTATGTTAAAGATTCTCAACACTATCATACAAGATCTTATAAAGGTCAATTCACATTGACACAGAAAACAATGTTAACAATGAAATATCATTTTGAACATTGTGATTACTGCGCAATATAAAAACTCGTATGAATACACTTCAGCTAGGTATGTGCGAACAACTTGTTAAACTGTATTCTTTTAAATGTTTGAGTAGTTGCTAGTTGATATATAATTTCAGTATTTAGTAGATACATAATATATTGCCTTCACCGCAAAAGTATTTTTACAATCCCTCTGTAAAAATCTACAGCAAATATTTGATTACATTTTTCTCGTAAACTACCGATTTGCTTACATACGAGTGCAATGTTGTTGAATTTCTGGCATATTTATGAATGAAGACCATTTTACCAATATTTTGTTTATTTACCAATAAACTCTTTAATTTCATAAAGTCCAAGAAGTAAAAAAAAAAAATTAATTGTCTGTAAAGTCGGTTTACTGACGATAGTTGAACGTGACAACGTCCGATTGTGCTTCTTTGTCGCTCGTTCCGCGCTCTCGCTTGCACTTCAAGCCTTACATGGAACGCCTCAGAGCGAGGTAACGCCGCATGAGTCATGTTTTTTCGTGCGTGCAGCCGGCTTTATCGAATTATAAGACGTTGTCACGTCAAAAAATCAGATATAAATTACTATGGAGAACAGATATAATTGCACACTACACACTGCGCTATCAACAATTTTAATTCGCGCAGCACCAGGTGAAAATCTAGTCTCACCTTCCTATACATCCCTAATTTGTCACATCACTAGTCGATCGATACGCAATCTCTTAAGGCGACAAGGGCCTCTTTACTGGAGTTGTTTGTCGATGAACAACCCTTTGTAAAGTTTCCTAGCACGAAATAAGCTGAGCTCTTCATGTTATTCGATAAGCTTCTATGTTATTCTATTTGATATACTGTTGTTGTTTATGATGTTTAATCTGGATTTGGAGACGGGCTTCAATAATAATTAGAAATTTGGTAAATTTTATCACGACATTTTGTAGTAAACGTCTTTAAAAATAGGTATATAAATATGTATTTTTACCACTACAACAATTTTAGTAATTAAATTATACCCCAATTAACGTAGAGTTGTTGTTTAAAATCTGCATATTCATTGAAAAAACATTTTAAAAACGCTCTTCTAGTGACGAGTTTCCGATTTTTCGACAAAATCCATCACAAATAATTAATAAAAACGAAAAATCTACCTACCTGTTGGAATAAACAAAAGCAAATCTAAAACTACACAAACCTATATCTTACATACATGTATCTAGAACAGTAATAAAATCCAGAATTCAGTAGAATCAAGAATTATTGATCAAAACTTTACTGCTGGCTTCGGGAATCCGATATTCGATTCACGTGCAATGTACGGACATAAAAATTAACAGCCACATTGAAGATAGAGTAATAAACTCTTTTATAATTAAGCTTTACTTCGCTTAGTTATCTGTATTTTATTTATTTATTTATCGTATAGTTTATTATGCGGCCTTATCACTTAGAAGTGATCTCTTCCAGGCAACCTGGGAAAAAGGTAACAAGCTTTTACTTACAATTACAACTTCTTTTCAATCACGTTTACACATTTTGGTGTAGAAGATATTATGTTTTAGGTCTAACATTTATCTTTTAAACCTAGTTATTATTATTACAAATGTTGTATCGTGATTCGTAATCTGTTCAATTAGTTTTATTTTTTATTATTTTTTTTTTATTCATATTCATAAAAGGTACCTTACAGCTGGGCAAGTATATGATGATTTTTTTGAGCACTCTAAACTTGAATACCTACTCTTCTTTATTCTACAAGGACAGGAACCCAGTATAGGTTCTTGGTTGTAAAGTTTATAATTATGTTAGTGTACAAAGAAAGTGTCTTTAACCAAACTATCAAAGTTCGTATAACTTTGTGAGTTTAGAGGTACATTGTAATAGAATATCCCAAGTCAACGATCACTTTACTTTGTTGAGATATTTCAACCAAACTATATCTCCTCAATACTTTACTATAATAACTTCACAAGAGTATACAAAAAATCGGTCAAGTACGAGTCAGACAGGCGACACTAAGAAATATATTTCTTAAAATTTGAAATATCTATCTATCACGGTTCTTGAGGTACACCGTGACAGACAGACGGAAAATCTAAGTCTCAGTAATACGGTCCCATTTTTACCTTTCCGTACGGAACCCTGAAAACTGCCACTAAAAATGTCTCAACGAAAACCTCAATCGGCAATACCGTACAGATTCCAAAGAAAATATAGAATTTCCAACATTCCGTTTGATTGAGTTATACCGCACGACTGGAGAAAATTGCACTTTAGTTTGTTGTGATATTTCGACATCGAACCGACTATAAGCCGCATAAGCTTCGTACTTACGTTTTCGGAAATATTATTTGAACTTTGCTGAAATGTATTTCGCGTTCGACTTTCAATGTTTACGAATTTTCTCTTCGAATGAGCTCGGGTTTTGATGCAATCTTACATTTTGAAATCATAAGCTATTTATGATAGGGGGCTGGAAAATAAAGATGTTGGATACAATCTGATCTAATGTGATGATCGGGACCAGAATATTTGCCGTATTTAAACAATAATTAAGTTTTTGAAAAGTTTTGTGTATAAATGAATTTTGACTTTTTTGTATACAAACTAATACAAAACAAAATAGTACGAAACAAATCCACACTTCAAACATCTATTAAATCCTTAAAACAGTATAAATACGAGACAGAAATACCATTCGAGCACCGTTATAATATTCTCTTCAAACTTAACTATTACCAAAAGCGCAAGTAATGCTGCTTGTTTGGACAACCGTTCCAGTCATAACTTCATTGAACAAACTAAGTCAACGATGATGTCGCAAATTCTGAGACCCTCAAGAGAATTACCGGCCCTTTGTAATTAATCCTTATTGAGGACATGAGTTATATGTAAACCGTAAGGGTGTATTTTATGAAGTAACAATTTTATTTACCGGTGATCCTAACTAACTTCGACAAGAAGTATGTTCTATTTTATTCGAGTATTACCAGTTTGTGTAGTAATGGTGTAGTAGTATGGTATTTATTAAATTAGGTATTATATAACTGTTATAATTTTAGTAATTTTAACGCTAAGTAAATTGCTACGTTCTGTTGTTTTTTTGCCTTGGTTAAGTTTTTTTTAACACCTAATAATCTCTGCTCGTATTCCATTACATTTGCTTACATACAATAATTAGTAGTATATACTGAAATCGGTAAAAAAAACTGAATCAATGATGCTCTTTCATCACATCCTCTACAAACAGTTTTAAACAATAAGCAATATTGTTTATTTATTCACAACCAAATAACATCACACGCTAAATATTTCTAAACGAAATCTTAGCCATAAAGAACCTCACTTAATTTAAAGCATAAACGAGTTTCCAACTTCTTGCAAGTTGCCTCGTCATTTATAAAGTTACGCTAAAACTTTTAAGAATATCACGATTGAAAATTGACTGAATACAAAGTGGTTTTATAAAAATATACAGACGATAAGAGAGCTAGGGGATGGAATGAAGATGTTGTTGGAAACAATCTGATATTACTGGTATCAGGACCGTTTTGATTTAGCCGTATTATAGAACCTGTATATCAATGATATGAGATATCTATACTTCTACACTAATATTATAAAGAGGAAAACTTTGTTTGTTTGTTTGTTTGTTTGTTTGTTTGATTGTAATGAATAGGCTCATAAACTACTGGACCGATTTTAAAAATTCTTTCACCATTCGAAAGCTACATTATCCACGAGTAATATAGGATAGGTTTTATCCCGGAAATTCCACGGGAACGGGAACTATGCGAGTTTTTCTTTGAAACCGCGGGCGGAGCCGCCGGCGGAAAGCTAGTATATTATAAAGCTGAAGAGTTTGTTGGTTTGTTTAAACGCGCTAATCTCAGGAACTACTGATCCGATTTGCCCATTTATCGAGGAAGGCTATAGGCTATATATCGTCACGCTAAGACCAACAGGAGCAGAGTACTGCGGGTAAAACCGCAGGGCACAGCTAGTTATAAATAAAAATGAGTAGATATGTTAAAAAGGTTTCAGAAGTAGCGTTGAGAACTAATAAGCCAGAATAGACTTCAGTTGTCTCTTTTTCGCTCATGATAATTGAATTATGTCATCTCACTTTGTCGTCTAATCATGTGTGCGTGTACCGTTTTTGAAGATGAATGTTGTGTTGGTAACCTATCTACACCATCATATTTTTCTACACGTATTTTGGCTACTTCTAAATATAATATAAGTAATTTATTTCATGGGTTTATAAAGACTTATTTGAAATAGAGAAAATATAGAAATACATCTCCACAATCACCCACAAGGGATTGGAAGAAATTGTATTTTCTGTTAAGTTATTTTTCCTAGTTCACCTATTTCCCTTTGTTATAATCTTACAATTGACCATTCTAGTTATTTATTTCACTTTTATATTGTAAGTAATTGATTTCTATTTTTTAATATTATTGATTATTTCCTTATAGCTACGATGCATCATGACCGATTTTGATATAACATTGTTCCCTGATGATTGGTTTCTGAAAAGTGCATAGAGAAATATACATGCACCCATATTTCATCGTATTCATTATTTAATTATTATATTCAAATATATATCCACACTAGCAAGGCCCTTATAATAGAAGCAAAGCATTACTTTTACACTAGAAAACATAAAATACCAAAATAATAACAATTTGTCACACCATCAAGCTACTTGATCAAGCTACATGTAACATCTGTCCGTACATTTATCATATCAGAAGCCTTAGGGACAGTTCAGCTTATCTTATCATTACCGGAAGAGAACTCAGACCGTTTAAATGTCAATTTATCTTCTTCGTATTAAACTTGTCGTGGATTGAGAGGTTCGAATGTGTAGGGAGCTTTTAAACGTATTTTTCGTTTTTTATGACTCAAACCACAGAGTAAAACATATTAACTATTTACTAGTTTGTTTGTTATAAACAGTTACCAGTGCTCTATTTTTTATATCTATGTAGCATATTTCTTTTATTTCCGAAAGAAAGAAAATAGTACTATATCATAAGTGCCTCTTTGGGTAAAAGATGTTAACGTAAGATAACATCACCAAAACATATCAAATGTAGATATGAGTTTCCAAAAGAAAATGTAACAAACATCACATTCGTTCAAACTTTCTGATTTATAACGCCATTACGGCTCTAAGGCCTGTGGTGCAGTGGTTTGAGCACTGTCTAATTCTTTTGATGTTATTAGTTCGATTCCCAGATAAAATATTAATTACCTACTTATAATTTATCCGTCTAATATTTATCCGTCGGTTCGCATCAAACAAATTAAACGACTTATTTCTAAACTAAAAAAGAAGCAAGCGATATTGAGAATTTTTTTTTTCATCTATCAGTTTTATATAGAACAGGCTCACCTTCATTATAAATAGTACAGTCTAGCGATCGATTTAACTAGCACACATTATTTCATTCTATACACGTGTAAAACAATTAAAAAATACGCCATAAAATACAGTTGCAAACAAATTCAACTTTAAAAGTTGAACCGAGATATATTTGAAAGTACAACGAATGCAAAAAGCTCAAAGAAATGTATTGACTCACAAATTCAATAGTACAATAGTGAAGTCAGTCAATTTATCGCTAACAACGTGTTTTCTAGTTATTATGAAAACTTTAAATTGTTATGCTCGGATAGTCGTACTGAAAAAACATCTAGTTTAAACTTGTTTGGAGCGTGGCTGTAAAAGACGTTTGACTCTCTTTTTCCTTTCTTCTGAGTTATAACTCGTATGAAATAATTTATTGAATTGGAATACTGAATACTGAATACATGCGTTGAAACTTCTGATGTTTTAAATGTAACATAAAATATACAATATGAATGAAATGAAAAAGAAACCAAAGTGAAACAACGCAATTTGGCATTTGATTATGCTCTTCTGAAAACATTCACGCTTTCTTCCGCCTTTTCATGAATACGAAGCATTATTTAGCGTTCTATTTAAACAATACATCTTTGGAAAAAATATAAATAACAAAAATGAAGCCATATTTTGAAACAAATAACTATAATAAAGCACAAACAGTATAATTTACCGAAGACAATAGCTAATCTACAAAATAAACCCGTCTGAAGCGCATTTACATAGACCGCTATGTAAATCCCAGCGCCGTAAGAAAGGCTATTGTCGCGAACAAAGGAGTCTGCAATAGTGCCTGGGAGTATCGGGCTCTTGACTCGGCTTGCAAGGTTTTCTTAGTGATTGAATTTAATAAACTCTTTGTTGGAAAACTATGCTGCATGAAACTATCCGAGGGGAATAAATAATACCTACTACAATGTAGCAGATGAAATCAACACTTCAAACTATGCTTTGGCGCTATGCTTAACAATTTAGGGCTTAAAGTTACTAATGTTTGTACGCCTAACAGTTCATTTAAATATATAATCAAATCACTGGATCATTTCAGCTTTAATAAGAATAATATTGTAATTATATTATATGGGGACAGTTTAAATATAAATAATAAGGATATTGATGTAGGATTTAAAAAAATGTTAGATATTAGTAGTAAGACTAAATGTAAATTTATGTTGTGTACATTGCCATACCTACCTGGTTTAACATAAGAACAAAATAGATTAATTTATAATATGAATTTAAAATTGTATAACCTAACAAATCATCATCGTGATGCATTTATTTACTTTGACATTAACTTATGTATTAAATCTTTTACTTTGACAAAGAATACAGTGTATCTGCCATATAGATATAAGCGAGAACTTGCTATGTTAATAGCATATAATATTAACCAGTCTGGTACATGTTCGGTATCAGACCATCAATCTACTATAATTTTATGTAGTAGTTATTATATACATCAACCTAGGTTAAGTGTTGACAGACAATCTAGCCCTAAGCTAGATTTAAACTAGTATATAAGACAACAGCTAAGCAGTCTTTTTCCATTGTGCATCAAAATATTCAAGGCTTGGCTAGCAAACTGTTAGAAATAGAATTGTTTCTGAATGATAGCAATATTAAAATATTTTGTGTAACAGAACATTGGCTTAAACAATGTCAGTCGTTAGTAAATATTGAAAATTACAAAGTAAAAAGTATATACTTTAGGACACAGGCTATTCACGGAGGTTCTGTTATTTTTGTACATGATAGTGTAAAATGTAAAGAACGAACTGACATTGTTAGTCTTTCTGTAGAACGGACCATTGAACTGTCCTGTGTTGAGCTGGAGCGTTATATTATTGTTTGCGTTTATAGACCCCCTTCCAGTGACTATAATATGTTTGAGACAGTCATGGAAGAAATATTAAAGCGTCTAAGCAGGAGTAAAAAAAAAGTTATAGTATGTGGTGATTTTAATATTGATTTACTTTTACAAACACAAACGGCTACACGAATTGTTAATTTATTTCAGTCATTTAATCTATATAAACTTTTTAACGAACCCACACGAATTACACCTACTTCTGCAACCTGTATTGATAATATATACTGTGACTGCAACTGTTTAGAGAAAAATATTCTCAATACATTGACTTCGGATCACTGTGGCCAGAAAGTAGTTTTTGAATGGGATTGCATACCTACATTTAAAAGAATTAATGTTAGGCCTATTACTAAAAAAGGCATTAATAAATTTAGGAATAATATTAACAAAAACCTGCCCGTACTAAATGATCAATCCTTTCCTAATAATCCTTGTGAAATGTTTAAAAATCTTTTTAATTTAGTACTTAATGAATTTGAAAAAATATTTAAAGTTAAATCTTTAAATATTACCAAGGATTTACCATTTAGTAAATGGGCGACAGCTAGTATACATAGGTGTAGGAACATTCTTTATGAGTTATACGGTATGAAGCAATATAATAAAGACCCATCTTTTCTTAGTTATGTTAGAAATTACTCAAAAATTTTTAAAAAAGTTTGTTTTACTGCAAAGCGTTTGTATATCAAAGATAAAATACGCGACTCTGGTAATAAAGTTAAAACAGTTTGGTCTATTATAAATGGTGAAATGGGTAAAAGCAAATCAAGTAACACCATAAAACTTGTAAATAATGACAGGGTTATTGACAAAAGTGCTGATGTTGCGCTTGCTTTTGAAGAATTCTTCAGTAGTGTCCCTGCTACTATTACTAATAGTTTAAATTCGTCTTCAGCACTTGCAGAAACCTTTTTGAGGGACCATGTTGCGGGGTGCAGTACATTATTTGAATTGCGACACGTAACTGCTAATGATATTGTTACTGCCTTTAAGACGCTTAATCTAAAAAATACTTGTGATCTTTGGGGAATGTCCGTAAATTTAGTTAATAATATAATAGAAAATATAGCGATAAATTTAGCTTTTATATTTAATAAATGTTGTGACTATGGTACATTTCCTAATTTACTAAAGCTTAGTAAAGTTATACCTCTATTTAAGAAGGGCGATCAAGAAGACTGTAACAATTATAGACCTATCTCTATTTTACCAACATTAAGTAAGGTATTCGAGAAGTTAATATTAAACCAATTGACTAGTCATTTTGCATCTAATGATTTACTTCACACCAAACAATTTGGTTTCACAAAGGGGCGCTCAACCACAGATGCTGGAGTTGCACTTCTAACACATATATATAAAGCATGGGAAAACTCAAAAAATGCTCTGGGGATATTTTGTGACCTCTCCAAGGCATTTGACTGCGTTGAACATTGTACTTTATTGCGTAAACTTAATCACTATGGAATTAAAGGAAAAGCCCAGAACCTCATAGCGTCATACCTGCATGATAGGATACAGACTATAGTTGTTGATGGAGAACGTTCTAGCGGTGCTTCAATTAACATTGGTGTTCCACAGGGATCAATTTTAGGTCCCTTCTTGTTCTTGGTATATATCAATGATCTTCCCTATTATTTGCAGGATAGGTGTGAAATAGTTCTGTTTGCAGATGATACCTCATTAATTTTTAATGTGGATAGGCATGACCCAAATGTTGACGAAGTGAACAGTGCTCTTTTACACATATCTGAATGGTTTACTGCCAATAATTTATTATTAAATGCCAAAAAAACCACTTGTGTTGAATTTTTACTTCCTAACATAAAAAAGTTGAACAGAGATATTACCTTGAATGGGGAGGTATTGCATCCTACAGAGTCTACTGTATTTCTAGGGTTAACATTGGACGAGAAACTACAGTGGGGAGCCCATGTCAACACCGCTGCAGGTAAGCTCAGTTCAGCTGCATATGCAGTCCGAAAAATAAGGCATCTCACCGATGAAGATACGGCTAGATTGGTCTATTTCAGCTACTTTCATAGCATTATGTCCTATGGAATTCTACTGTGGGGCAGGGCTGCAGATATAGAAACTATATTTATCTTACAGAAAAGAGCCATTCGCTCTATATATAATTTACGTGCTCGGGACTCACTAAGAGATCTCTTTAAGAATACTGGTATACTTACTGTACCATCACAGTATATATTTAATAATATTTTGCATGTACACAAAAACGCCGACTTACACACAAGAGTAGGAGATAGACACTGTTATGGCACAAGGAACAGAAATAGAATTGAAATGCCATTTTTCCGATTAGCTAAAGTTAAAAATTCATTTATGGGTCAAGGTATACGCTTTTACAATAGAATTCCTCATAATATTAAAGAGTTTAGTAGTTCTAAATTTAAAACTTATATAAAAAATGTACTAGTTCAGAGAGCGTACTACAGTATTCAGGAATATATGGACAATAAAAACCCATGGAGGGTTGTCGCGTAAAAACCACAGGACAGTTCTTTGGCATATTATGATATATTATGTATTTAGATATAAGTTACATATTATGTAATATCGACATGATTAATTTAAAAGAGCAACTATGGAGTTTCTTGCCGGTTCTTCTCCATAGATACTGCTTTCCGAATCGGTGGTAAATGTTAAAAATAATTATGTAATGACGATTCGAAAGTGCTACTAAATAGTAGTCTAATTGAATAAATGAATGTTTGAGTTTGAGTTTGAGTTTGAAACATTGAAGACATCATATAAGCCATAAACGATCGCGTTGCAAATTTCGCGCGCAAATATTTTCCAAGTTGCCATATTGCGAGTTATGGCCCATAAAATGGCGTCGATTCGTTCGGATACGCGCACCGGTGATTGAGCCTGTCAGGCCCGCATGAGCACTTCCATATTAGCTTTAGGTGACGAGCTTTTAGCATGATCGATATGTAAACGTTATTATGTAAAATAATGTTAAGAACTTGCTTTTTAAGAAAGATTTACAGACATGATTTCAAATATTCGCTGTTTTCGTTGCCATGTATCCACGTTGCCATAATCCAAAGGATAGTTATTAACTTTACACATAAATTGGATAGTTTAAGCATATATCATTATGTCCTTGCCTATGGATAAAAAAATATAGAATCAAAGCGTTACATTTATGAAACGCAACTGGCAATATCAGTCATAAAATAACAATTCCGAAACTCGAGAAGTACAGCCACTTCATATTGTATATGAAATTACGGTATAGCTTTACATTATAATTTATTCACAAATCCCATAAATGTTTCGTATTTTCTTTTAAGCGTAGTAAAAACACTCCTGTTATATCTCTTGATCTGTTACTCGTATGACTTTAAGAGGCTTATATTTTCGTGCTTTATTTTGATAAAAAAGACGGTATTATACACGTATTCAAGGATGCGGGTACATTTACATTTCAAACGATTAGATCAAAAGACTTCGTAGCTGCTATGCGTGTGTTAGTACATTCTTTATACTTCATAAATATTATTTTGTATAAATGAAACTTAATACATAAGATGCCTATTTAAGATTGTATGATTCAAATATTATAAATAAAACGAAGCGCGCGAAGCCTAACACCCTCATGCATATGAGTTTAATATCATATTAGCGTCATATTTATATATAATATAACATAGGTAATTAATATAATGTTTGAAATGAACATACATTTAAATTCAATAACAGTTTAGCCACTGTACAATAAACAATTACTGTGAACTGTAATGTTCGTCGAGAACATGCCCAAAGTCTAAACTAACAATTTCACAGTCTCGTAGCATTTGCGTAGCAAGTTGCTACGAAACACGTAGCACAATGTAGTTGACAAGTAATCATCTACGTGTGCTACGAAATGCATTTCGTTGCTTAGTTACAAGGCAAATTGTATTACTTTTATGGAAATGTTGTTAGTTCTTAGTAACTATTATAAAAAAAAACTATTTTGTTCTTATATTTGTTGTAATACTTTGCCAGATATATAATCACAAATCCAAGATAAAATAAAAACTTCAAAAACATTTCAGTAGAACACAGTACATTTAGAAACTTAAAAACACGTAAGCTTGATAAAGATATACCTGTTAACCTTCTTAGAATAGCAGTCATATAAGGTTATGTATAGATATAATCGATAATAAAACGGTCATTAGAAGCTAGTATGAGGTCGGGCTAAAATAAGCGAACCCAGTGCTCTAGTTATCCCCTAAATGGTCCTCTTCCTAATCGTTTTATCTCTAAAATCATATTTTCGCTAATAGTAATATCAAACTAATTTGGTTTACTTTGTTATTTTCG
>CAJQZM010041899.1:0-12935 GCA_907164665.1 Colias nastes | reverse complement strand
CGCTCGGTTCGTAGCCGAGTACTCTATCCAGCTGAGCTACGGATGCAAAATGGCGGTGAGGCGGGGATTCGAACCCCGGATGCAGCTTTTGACCGCATACTCCCTTAGCAGGGGAGCGCCTTCAGCCTCTCGGCCACCTCACCACACAACGCCTCTTTCGAGTGCTTCGAGCAACTCGTTAAGAGCTTCTCGTCGCTGCGTGGCGCATATATTACTTTCTGGGACTTATAAGTCAAACAATTTTCCACATGCTTTTTTCGTTTGCACAATTCGCACGCAATTCGCATGTAAAAGCCGCAAAGAGAGTGTTTTATAAGCGGATTTTGCAGGCATCTTCACAGAATTCTGTTGAGAGAAGCGCGTCATTTGGATGAGATAAGGTTATGAGAGTGGTCAAAAACGAAGCGTTTGAAATAGAACGGTAACTTTATGCAGGAAAAATAACAGGAGGGTTGCGTCTCGCCCGACAGCGAGACGCGACAATATCAGTAACTGGACTGCTGGGATTTTTCAGCCTGGATACGCTGGTAGATCTCTTCACGGTGGACAGATACTTCTTTAGGAGCGTTAACACCAATACGTACCTGGTTACCCTTTACCCCTAAAACTGTCACGGTGACCTCATCCCCAATCATGAGGGTCTCACCAACTCGACGAGTCAGAATCAGCATTCTTTGCTCCTTGAAAGATTAAAAGAGTCGGGTCTCTTGTATCCCGGCATTATCCATCATATAACGCCAAAAAGTAAGCGATGACAAACACGTAAAGTGTAAGCAGTCACGGCATCACATTCTGTTAAACGTAAGTTTAGCCGATATACACAAACTCAACCTGACTTTATCGTTATCGATAGCGCAGTGAGCAAGACGCCATAACGTTACCGCTATGGCGTCTGCTTGTGCTTTGTAGTTATTACAGTTTCGCGCTTACCCAGCTTTCAACGCTGGCTAATGCCGCGGGAAGTGCCGCCGCATCCGTACCACCGGCTTGCGCCATGTCCGGACGACCGCCACCTTTGCCACCCACCTGCTGGGCGACCATGCCAATCAGTTCCCCTGCTTTGACACGATCCGTCACATCCTTAGAGACGCCCGCAATCAGAGAAACCTTACCCTCTGCGACCGTTGCCAGCACGATAACCGTCGAACCAAGCTGGTTCTTCAGATCGTCGACCATGGTACGCAGCATCTTAGGCTCAACGCCCGCCAGATCGCTGACCAGCAGTTTGACGCCCTTAATGTCTACCGCTTTGCTGGAGAGGTTTGCGCTCTCCTGCGCCGCAGCCTGTTCTTTCAGCTGCTGGAGTTCTTTTTCCAGCTGACGGGTACGATCCAGCGCGACACGCACTTTTTCGCCCAGGTTCTGGCTATCGCCTTTCAGCAGCTGCGCGATCTCGTGTAGCTGGTCGCTCTGCGCATGCAGGCTGGCAATTGCGCCTTCCCCGGTCACCGCCTCAATACGACGCACGCCTGCCGCCGTCCCCGACTCGGAAACGATGCGGAACAAGCCGATGTCACCGGTGCGGGATGCGTGAGTACCGCCACACAGTTCGGTAGAGAAGTCGCCCATGCTCAGCACGCGAACGCGGTCGTCATATTTCTCGCCAAACAGCGCCATCGCACCTTTCTTCTTCGCTGCCTCGAGATCCATGATGTGGGTTTCGATTGGCAGGTTACGGCGGATCTGGGCATTCACCAGGTCTTCCACCGCACGAATTTCAGATGGCTTCATCGCTTCAAAATGTGAGAAGTCGAAACGCAGCACTTTGTCATTAACCAGAGAACCTTTCTGTGCAACGTGCGTACCCAGCACTTCGCGCAGGGCTGCGTGCATCAGGTGGGTTGCCGAGTGGTTCAGACGAATGCGCGCGCGGCGAGCTTCGTCAACGTTGGCCTGAACGCCCTCGCCCACTTTCAGAGAACCGGAAACCAGTTTGCCCTGGTGACCAATCGCCTGACCGTATTTCTGGGTATCGCTTACGCTGAAGCTGAAGCCATTGCCTTTCAGTTCGCCTTTATCGCCAACCTGACCGCCCGATTCCGCATAGAACGGCGTTTTATCCAGGATAACAACCGCGTCCTGACCCGCGCTAATGCTGTCTACGGCTTTACCGTCAACAAACAGCGCGGTTACGTTGCTGGTCAGGGCCAGCTCTTCGTAGCCTTTAAATTCAGACGCGCTATCAACGCGGATCATCGCGTTGTAGTCTGCGCCAAAACCGCTGGATTCACGCGCACGACGACGCTGCTCTTCCATTGCGGCTTCAAAGCCTGCTTCGTCAACTTTGATGTTGCGCTCGCGGCAAACGTCCGCCGTCAGGTCAACCGGGAAGCCGTAGGTGTCGTACAGGCGGAAAGCGGTTTCGCCATCCAGCGTGTCGCCCTTGAGTTTCGCCAGCTCGTCGTCCAGCAGCGCCAGACCGCGCTCCAGCGTACGGGCAAACTGCTCTTCTTCGGTTTTCAGAACCTGTTCAACCTGCGCCTGCTGGCGTTTCAGCTCGTCGCCGGCAGAGCCCATCACGCCAATCAGTGGCCCAACGAGTTTATAGAAGAAGGTGTCCTTCGCGCCCAGCATGTTGCCATGGCGGATCGCACGACGAATGATACGACGCAGCACATAGCCACGGTTTTCATTTGACGGGATAACGCCGTCAGCAATCAGGAACGCACAGGAACGAATATGGTCTGCGATAACGCGCAGTGATTTGTTGCTCAGATCGGTTGCGCCCGTTACCTCAGCAACGGCTTTGATCAGGGTGCTGAACAGGTCAATCTCATAGTTGGAGTTAACGTGTTGCAGAACGGCCGCGATACGCTCAAGGCCCATACCGGTATCTACGGACGGTTTTGGCAGCGGCTCCATGGTGCCGTCGGCCTGACGGTTGAACTGCATGAAGACGATGTTCCAGATCTCAATATAGCGATCGCCATCTTCTTCCGCGCTTCCCGGAGGGCCGCCCCAGATGTGGTCGCCATGATCGTAGAAGATCTCGGTGCACGGACCGCAAGGGCCGGTGTCGCCCATCTGCCAGAAGTTATCAGACGCGTAAGGCGCGCCTTTGTTGTCACCGATACGGATGATACGTTCGCGAGGGATACCCACTTCTTTTTCCCAGATGTCGAACGCTTCGTCATCGGTCTCATACACGGTCACCCACAGACGCTCTTTCGGCAGATTGAACCAGTTTTCACCGGTCAGCAGTTCCCACGCGTATTGAATAGCGTCGTGTTTGAAGTAGTCGCCGAAGCTGAAGTTACCCAGCATTTCGAAGAAGGTGTGGTGGCGCGCGGTGTAACCGACGTTTTCCAGATCGTTGTGTTTACCGCCCGCACGCACGCAACGCTGTGAGGTTGTGGCGCGGGAATAATTACGCTTGTCGAGACCAAGGAACACATCCTTGAACTGGTTCATCCCGGCGTTGGTAAACAGCAGAGTCGGGTCATTGTTCGGTACCAGGGAGCTGCTGGCAACAACCTGGTGTCCCTTACTATGGAAAAAATCGAGAAACGCCTGACGGATCTCAGCGGTGCTCTTGCTCATAATTATCCTGAAATCAAGCTAACGAAATGTCGCAGCAGATCTGTATCTGTAAACAGTTGGACGGACCAGCTACTGGAAAAAGTGGGAATAAGATAAGTTTTCTTTAGTGGGAAGTAAAATCCCGCATGCGTTCAATCGGTAAAATTACGCCAGATATCCTGAATATCTTCCATCAGGAAGCCGCGGTAGAGCAAAAAGCGCTGGATTTTAACTTTTTCTGAAAATTCACGCGGCAGCGGCTCACCGTACTTTCGTACCGCCTGCTCACGCGCCAGTTCGCACCAGTCAATTTCACTTTCGCGCATGGCTTTTTCAATCGATTCACGGGCAACGCCTTTCTGGTTCAGCTCCTGGCGGATACGCGCTGGCCCATAGCCTTTACGACCACGGCTGGCAAGAAAGCGAGCGGCAAAACGGCCGTCATCCAGATAGTGATGCTCGTAGCACCAGGCAACCACGCGGTCATAATCTTCCGCGGTGGCATCAATGTCTTCCGGACCGTTTTTGCTCATGACGGGCGCTGACAGTTTCCGCCGCAGCTCCTGTTCGCTATGGTCACGCACGGCAAGAATACGCACGGCCCGATCCAGCAAGCGTGAGTAGGCTGGTCGGCGTGATGTCGGTTCACTCATAAAAAACCTGTCGATTCAGAAATGCAAAAAGGGCCGCATCAGCAGCCCTTCATTTTTATCCGAGAGGATTAAAAGTCTTCGTTGGTTTCTTCAGCATCCGCGCCGTCGACCACGAAATCAGGTTTAGAGTCCTGGTTGTTCAGCAGGAGTTCACGCACCTTCTTCTCAATCTCTTTCGCCGCCGCCGGGTTCTCTTTCAGCCAGGAGATAGCATTCGCTTTACCCTGACCAATCTTGTCACCGTTGTAGCTGTACCATGCGCCCGCTTTTTCAATCAGCTTCTCTTTCACGCCCAGGTCAACCAGCTCGCCGAGGAAGTTGATACCTTCGCCGTAGAGGATCTGGAACTCAGCCTGTTTGAACGGTGCTGCGATTTTGTTCTTCACAACCTTCACGCGGGTTTCGCTACCGACTACGTTATCCCCCTCTTTCACCGCGCCGATACGGCGGATATCCAGACGGACAGAAGCGTAGAATTTCAGAGCGTTACCGCCGGTGGTAGTTTCCGGGTTACCGAACATTACACCAATTTTCATACGGATCTGGTTGATGAAGATCAACAGCGTATTGGACTGCTTCAGGTTACCCGCCAGCTTACGCATCGCCTGGCTCATCATACGTGCCGCGAGGCCCATGTGAGAGTCACCGATTTCACCTTCAATTTCCGCTTTTGGCGTCAGCGCCGCAACGGAGTCGACGATGATCACATCAACCGCACCTGAGCGCGCCAGCGCGTCACAAATTTCCAGTGCCTGCTCGCCGGTGTCCGGCTGGGAGCACAGCAGGTTGTCGATATCAACGCCCAGTTTACGGGCATAGACCGGGTCCAGCGCGTGCTCGGCATCGATAAACGCACAGGTTTTACCTTCGCGCTGTGCCGCCGCAACAACCTGCAACGTCAGGGTGGTTTTACCCGAGGATTCCGGACCGTAGATTTCTACGATACGGCCCATCGGCAAACCGCCAGCGCCCAGTGCGATATCAAGAGAAAGCGAACCAGTGGAGATAGTTTCCACATCCATGGAACGGTCTTCACCCAGGCGCATGATGGAGCCTTTACCGAATTGCTTTTCGATCTGGCCCAGTGCTGCCGCCAACGCTTTCTGTTTGTTTTCGTCGATAGCCATTATTACTCCTGTCATGCCGGGAGAAGCAACTGCGCTTCACCATGGACTTCTGTTCTGTTGAGGCAATTATACTGTATAGTCATACAGTATCAAGTGTTTTGTAGAAATTGTTGCCAGAGCGTTTTTAACGCGTATTCCGTTGCCTGACGACGCACGCTTTCGCGATCGCCGCTGAAGCATTCCCGGCGGGTGATCCCTTCACCTTTTGAGGTGGCAAAGCCAAACCAGACGGTGCCGACAGGCTTCACGTCGCTGCCGCCGTCCGGCCCCGCGATACCGCTGATGGAGATAGCGTAATCTGCGCGCGCCTCTTTCAGCGCGCCAATCGCCATCTCGATCACCACCGGTTCGCTGACCGCGCCATGCTGCTCAAGCGTAGCTTCACGCACGCCAATCATCTGCGCTTTAGCCTCGTTACTGTAGGTCACAAAGCCGCGTTCAAACCAGGCGGAACTGCCAGCAATATCGGTAATTGCTTTCGCCACCCAGCCGCCGGTGCAGGATTCTGCGGTCGTGAGAGTCGCGCCGCGCTGTTTCAGCGCCAGCCCCACCACTTCGCTTAGCTGCATCAATTCATGGTCAGTCATTCTCGCTCCAGGCCTTAGAAAAACATGCAGCACAAGATAGCACTTTCTCATCAAATATGGGGATGCGCGTCGGGTTTTACGAGGGGGCTTCAGAAAAAAGCCGATGCGGGCGCACCGGCCAGAGAGACGCTTATTTCATGCTGTTAGCGAGGGTGTCCACATTGTGGCGAAACGCCTTGACGTAGGTGTCCGCCACGCCGCCCTTCGCGGACAGCGCTTCCGGGTAAAGTTCACCGCCCGGCTGGGCGCCCGTGGCGGTCGCAATCTGCTTCACCAGACGCGGGTCAAGCTGGTTTTCCATGAACCAGGTTTTCACGCCGTCAGCTTTAATCTGGTTGATGATCTCCGCTACCTGCGCCGCGCTGGCTTCACTCTCAGACGACAGCCCCTGCGGCGCCATAAACGTCACGCCGTAGGCGCGGCTGAAATAGCCGAAGGCGCCGTGGCTGGTCAGCACTTTGCGCTTCGCCTGTGGGATGTCGCTGAAACGCTTTTTAGCCCAACCGTCCAGCTGAGAGAGCTGCGCAATATAGGGTTTACCGGTAGCTTCAAGCGCCGCCGTATCTTCAGGATCGGCCTTCACCAGCCCTGAGAGAATATTTTGCGCATACAGCGCGCCGTTCGCCGCGCTGTTCCACGCGTGCGGATCGGTCACGGTTTTACCGTCCTCTTCCAGCGTGTGCGTTTTCACGCCGTCCGAGGCAACCACCAGCTGGCCTTTGAATCCAGAAGCTTTTACCAGACGGTCGAGCCAACCCTCCAGCCCCAGCCCATTGACCACCACCACGTCAGCTTTACTCAGCGCCGCGCTGTCTTTGGGCGAGGGTTCGAAAGTATGGGGATCACCGTCCGGCCCCACCAGCGTCGTCACCTTCACACGATCGCCGCCAACCTGCTGCGTGATGTCTCCCAGGATGGAAAAGCTGGTCACCACATTAAGCGTTTTCGCCATTACGCCGTGCGTCATCATGCCGAGCGCGAGCGCCACGGCTAACCCTGTACGTTTCATCGTTTCCCCTTGCGTTAAAAAAGCGCCCGCAGGCTATCCGCCAGCCTGCTGCGCGTGCCAAATAAAACTGAAATAAAGAACAATGCGCTGGCGGTCAGCACAATGGAGGGCCCTGCGGGCAGACTCACTGCCCAGGAAAGACTTAAGCCCAGCCACGCGCAAAAAATACCGCTGATACCCGCCATCAAAAGTAATTCTGGCAGTGTGCGCACCCAGCAGCGTGCCGCCACGGCGGGTAACATCATCAGCCCGACGGCCATCAACGTGCCGAGTACCTGAAAACCGGCCACCAGGTTGAGCACCAGCAGCGCCAGAAACAGACCGTGTAGCATCCCGGGCAGCCAGCGCGCGTTCACCTGCAACCACGCAGTATCGAACGCTTCACTGACCAGCCCACGATAAAAAATCGCCAGCGTGAGGAGCGTGAACATGCAGACCCCCGTCACGAACAGGGCTGACGCGCTATCCACGGCGAGAATGGAGCCAAACAGAAGATGAAGCAGATCGACATTTGAACCGCGCAGCGACACCAGCGTGACGCCCAGCGCCAGGGAACCCAGGTAAAACCCCGCGAAGCTGGCATCTTCTTTAAGAGGTGTACGGCGGCTGACCAGCCCGGCCACCAGCGCAACGGCGATACCGGCAATAAACCCGCCGACAGTCATTGCCAGCAGCGACATTCCGCTGAGCAGATAGCCCACCGCGACACCCGGCAAAATGGCGTGAGAAAGGGCGTCCCCCATCAGGCTCATCCGACGCAGCTGAAGGAATACACCCAGCGCAGTGGTGCTGACGGAGAGCGCCAGGCAAACCACCAGCGCGCGCCGCATAAAGCCGTACTCAATAAACGGCTGGAAGAAGAGATGCCAGATCATGCCACCCTCACCCGCTCGGTTTTCCAGTGCGGCGTATCAGCGTCCAGCCGCAACGTTTGTGGGAAGTGGCGCGAGACGCGTTCGCTGTCGTGCAGTACCGCCAGCAGAGTCTGCCCCTGCATATACATCTCCAGCATCAGATCCATCAGCACGTTGCAGGTCGCTTCATCGACGCCAGTGAAGGGTTCGTCCAGCATCACCAGCGGTGCCTGCTGCACTAAAACGCGGGCAAACAGCATGCGCTGGAATTGCCCGCCGGAAAGTTCATCAATAGTGGAGAACGCCATGGACTCCAGCCCCACGCGCTCCAGCGCGCCGGCAATGCGCATGCGGGCATCCCGACGAAAACCGGCAAACAGAGAGATTGCTGGCCAGCAGCCCATGCTCACCACGTCCTGCACGGTCAGAGGAAATTGCGCCTCCAGCGCGTGACGCTGCGCCAGCCAGCCCACCACCGGACGTCTCCCCTGCCAGCGAAACGTACCGCTGACGGGCGGAATAAAGCCAGCGAGCGTTTTCAGCAGCGTGGATTTGCCGCAGCCGTTGGCCCCGACGATGGCGGTCATGCTCCCGCGTTCAATCACGCCGGACAGCGCGCGCGTAACGGGCTGGCGATCGTAACCCGCCACCAGGTCGTTCATCACGATCATGGCAACGCCACCGCCCAGCGCACGGCCAGGCCGAGAAACAGAATGAGCACCAGCGCCAGCAGCAGCCGAAGCGAGGATGAGAGAGAAAACAGGGACATGGATATCTCAATTCAATAATGTTATAACATAACAATAATGAAAGGCGATTGAGATGTAAACGGCGTAAGTAAAATGGGAGTGTGGCGAAATGTTTCTGCGGGAAACAGGTGCGGGCGGGTGCCCTCACCCCAGCCCTCTCCCACAGGGAGAGGGAGGCATAAGGGGACTTACTGGCTAAACGGTGACGCTGCTGGCACACGCGCCTGAGACACCGCCAGCCCCAGCTGCCACACCGCCATCGCATAGTGCGTGCTGTGGTTGTAGCGGGTAATGGTGTAGAAGTTCGGCAGCCCGAACCAGTACTGATAACCGGTTCCGACATCCAGGCGCAGCAGGCTCACCTGGTCAACATTGCCCAGCGGCTGAGACGGCGTTAAGCCTGCCGCTGCCAGCTGCGCCACGCTGTATTTGGTTTTAAATCCGTTTTCCAGACCAAACGCTTCGCCGTTCGCCTGTACCGCCACCTGGCCGCCCGGCGTCCAGCCATGCGCTTTGAAGTAGTTGGCCACGCTGCCAATAGCGTCTTCGGGATCCCACAGGTTGATGTGACCATCCCCGTTAAAATCTACCGCGTACTGCTTATAGGAGGACGGCATAAACTGGCCGTAGCCCATCGCACCGGCGAACGACCCTTTCAGATCTAACGGATCGTCCTGTTCGTCTCGCGCCATCAGCAGGAAGGTTTCCAGCTCGGAAGAGAAATACTCCGCGCGACGCGGGTAGTTGAAGGAGAGCGTCGCCAGCGCATCGAGGATGCGGGTTTTACCCATAATGCGTCCCCAGCGGGTCTCAACCCCAATAATACCGACGATGATCTCCGGCGGCACGCCATAGACCTGCCACGCGCGGTTCAGGGCGTCTTCATACTGATTCCAGAACACCACGCCATTTTGCACGTTGTCCGGGGTAATAAACTGTTTGCGATAACGCAGCCACGCCCCGTTTGGCCCGGTCGGCACCTGGGCCGTCGGCGCCTGCCTGTCCATCAGGCGCAGCACGTAGTCCAGACGCTTCGCCTGAGACAAAATGGCATGCAGCTGCTGGCGATCAAAACCGTGCTTGCTCACCATTTTATCGATGAACTGTTCGGCCGCAGGGTTATTCGCGAAGTCGCCTCCCATCTGCATCATATTGTGCTGCGGCTCCAGCAGGAATCCTCCGGAAGGCGCGCCCGCCGTTGGCTGAACGGCTTCGGTCTTGGGTTTGCTACTACAGGCGGACAGGAGAATAAGCGCAGGCAACAGCGCTGCATAACGACGCTTGAACATGTGGCATCCATTTAACGAGTTCGGTAAGAACCCAGTATGGTAAAGCATCCCCAACTCCTCAAGGAAGCGGTACGCACCTCCCCAACGCAAATCCGTGCCTTTTTCCACCAAAAATTATTCACCTCACCAATAAACTTTCAAAATAATACATTTTTCTTTCATTGTGAGATCTAACTAACACTTTAAAACCTTTCAAAGTGATTATTATTAGCCGCAGATAGACAAAAACAAACGCCCTACAGGAGAGAAGAATGATAGAAACCATCACCCATGGCGCCGAGTGGTTCATCGGGCTGTTTCAGAAAGGCGGAGAAGTGTTCACTGGCATGGTGACCGGGATCCTGCCCCTGCTGATCAGCCTGCTGGTGATCATGAACGCGCTGATTAACTTTATCGGCCAGCAGCGCATCGAGCGCTTCGCCCAGCGCTGCGCCGGAAACCCGCTGTCCCGCTACCTGATACTGCCCTTTATCGGCACCTTCGTGTTCTGCAACCCGATGACCTTAAGCCTCGGCCGCTTTATGCCAGAGAAGTACAAGCCGAGCTATTACGCCGCCGCCTCCTACAGCTGCCATTCCATGAACGGCCTGTTCCCGCACATCAACCCCGGCGAACTGTTTGTCTATCTCGGGATCGCCAGCGGCCTGACCACGCTTGGCCTGCCGCTCGGCCCGCTGGCGGTGAGCTACCTGCTGGTCGGTCTGGTGACCAACTTCTTCCGCGGCTGGGTGACTGACCTCACCACCGCCATTTTCGAGAAAAAAATGGGCATCCAGCTTGAACAGAAAGTCCATCTTTCAGGAGCCACAGCATGAACCGGATCCGCATTGAGAAAGGCACGGGCGGCTGGGGCGGCCCGCTGGAGTTCGACGCCACCGAAGGCAAAAAGATTGTGTACATCACCGCGGGCACGCGCCCGGCGATCGTCGACAAGTTGCGCGAGCTGACCGGCTGGGAAGCGGTCGACGGCTTCAAGGAAGGCGAACCGCCGGAAGCGGAAATCGGCGTGGCGGTGATCGACTGCGGCGGCACGCTGCGCTGCGGCATCTATCCGAAGCGCCGCATTCCGACGGTAAATATTCACTCCACCGGGAAATCCGGCCCGCTGGCGCAGTACATCGTTGAAGATATTTATGTGTCAGGCGTGAAGGAAGACAACATCACGCTGGTGAATGGCACATCTGCGCCGCAAAAAGCGGCCCCGCGCGAGTACGACACCAGCAAAAAAATCACCGAGCAGAGCGATGGCCTGCTGGCGAAGGTCGGGATGGGGATGGGGTCCGCCGTGGCGGTGCTGTTCCAGTCCGGGCGCGACACCATCGACACGGTGCTGAAGACCATTCTGCCGTTTATGGCATTCGTCTCGGCGCTGATCGGCATCATCATGGCCTCAGGCCTGGGCGACTGGATTGCCCACGGCCTCGCCCCGCTTGCCAGCCACCCGCTCGGCCTGGTGACGCTGGCGCTGATCTGCTCCTTCCCGCTGCTGTCGCCGTTCCTCGGCCCGGGCGCGGTGATTGCTCAGGTTATCGGCGTGCTGATTGGCGTGCAGATTGGTCTGGGGAATATTCCTCCGCACCTCGCCCTGCCCGCCCTGTTTGCCATTAACGCCCAGGCAGCGTGCGACTTTATCCCCGTGGGGCTGTCGCTGGCGGAAGCACGCCAGGAGACCGTGCGCGTGGGCGTGCCGTCCGTGCTGGTCAGCCGCTTCCTGACGGGCGCGCCGACGGTGCTGATTGCCTGGTTTGTTTCCGGCTTTATTTATCAATAAGAGGTGCCTGCCATGACTGTGATTTACCAGACAACCATTACCCGCATCGGCCAGAGCGCGGCGGATGCGCTGAGCGACCAGATGCTGATCACCTTCCGCGAAGGCGCCCCGGCAGATATCGAAGAGTTTTGCTTTATCCACTGCCACGGCGAGCTGAACGGCGAGCTAAAGGCAGGGAGCCAGCTACAGCTGGGCGAGGCGCGCTATGCCGTGACCGCCGTCGGCGACGTCGCCGAGCAAAACCTGCGCGAGCTGGGGCATATCACCCTACGTTTCGACGGCCAGCCGCAGGCGGAGTATCCCGGTACGGTTCACGTAGTGGGCCCGGTTCCGCAGGCTGTCACCCCAGGCTGCACGTTAAAATTTATTTCGTAATAAAGGAGAGACACATGAGTCAGGTTGCCGTTGTCATTGGTGGGGGACAAACCTTAGGCGAGTTCCTCTGCCATGGGCTTGCCGCAGAGGGCTACCGCGTGGCGGTCGTGGATATTCAGAGTGAGAAAGCCGCCCGCGTAGCGGACGCCATCAACACCGAGTTTGGCGAAGGGATGGCGTACGGATTTGGTGCCGACGCCACCAGCGAGCAGAGCGTGATGGCGCTGGCCCGCGGCGTGGACGAGATATTTGGGCGTATCGACCTGCTGGTCTACAGCGCGGGGATTGCGAAAGCGGCGTTTATCAGCGATTTCGAGCTGGGGGATTTTGACCGCTCGTTGCAGGTGAATCTGGTGGGCTATTTCCTCTGCGCCCGCGAATTTTCCCGTCTGATGATCCGCGACGGTATTCAGGGTCGCATCATTCAGATCAACTCAAAATCGGGGAAAGTGGGCAGCAAGCACAACTCCGGCTACAGCGCGGCGAAGTTTGGCGGCGTCGGGCTGACGCAGTCTCTGGCGCTGGATCTGGCCGAATACGGCATTACCGTTCACGCGCTGATGCTGGGTAACCTGCTGAAATCCCCGATGTTCCAGTCCCTGCTGCCGCAGTACGCCGCCAAACTTGGCATCAAAGCTGAAGAAGTGGAACAGTACTACATCGACAAAGTGCCGCTCAAGCGCGGGTGCGACTATCAGGACGTGCTGAACATGCTGCTGTTTTACGCCAGCCCGAAAGCCTCGTACTGCACCGGACAGTCGATTAACGTCACCGGTGGGCAGGTGATGTTCTGATCGAGCAGGGTGATGCCCTCACCCTCCCCCTCTCCCACCGGGAGAGGGAATATAACAAGGAGCCGATATGGTAACCGCACTCATCACCGTCGCCGCCCTCGCCTGGATCTGCCAGATGGCGTTTGGCGGCTGGCAGATCTATCAGTTTAACCGCGCCTTTGATGCGTTGTGTCAGAAGGGACGCGTCGGCGTCGGGCGTTCCGGGGGG
>CAJQZM010041896.1:28729-51432 GCA_907164665.1 Colias nastes | reverse complement strand
CCATTTTGAGGGGGGTGAGGTAGGGGACTGTAGAGGGGTTGAATTGTCGATAAAAATACCTGGAGAATAGCCCCTTCAAATATCGGTATGTCATGTCCGGACACACTGTATATTATATTGCCTCGCGCTCGCACTTACCACAGACTTTCAAGGCCTCTGGCAATATGTAAAAACCGTGAAAACTGTCCGGCTACTGGGGTATATTCTTTTGATAGTCCCCCAAGTAACATATCTAAAATTCAGCTTTTATACTATATTGTAAGTTTAAGTACAATTATTTTTTTTAGTTTTGGGGTGTCCGGCAGGGGGTTAAAACCATACTAAGTGTCCGGCAATGGATGACATCATTTTAAATATGATTCTAAAGAAAATATCAAAAAACCGAGCTTTATGCTTTAACGTATTTGAGGTGCTTTTTTTTACACCTTTGTTACCTGTTACCTGTCAAAGTAACCACTACCCAAACTACATAGTCGCTCATCGTTCTTACCTGTGTTGGTGACGTGCGCAGACAAACTTTCTGGTTTTATGAAATACTGTACGCCTGGCTGAAGCGGGCTCTTGCTCTATAATATATATGTAGTTGTATAGATTCGAGGTAAAGTACAAAAGGTACAAAAGTACAAAAGTTACGTGTATACGTGTTGCTTTTGTATGCAGCTGTATTTATAAAGAAAACTAACTTTCCGCCCGCGCCGCCGCGGCTTCGCCCGCTTTTATCTAAAACTTAATAAATTATATATTAAAACCTTCAATCTTGAATCACTCTATCTTTTAAAAAAAAACCGCATCACAATCCGTTGCGTAGTTTTAAAAATTTAAGCATACAAAGGGACATAGGGACAGAGAAAGCGACTTTGTTTTATACTATGTAGTGATGGGCCGTAGTTTTTAAGTTATATTAAGACCTTTAACTGTAACTACATTTGTTGCCTGAAATAAACAAATAAATAAATAAATAATTACAAGCTATACTCCGCGGTTTTATCCGCAGTGCTTCGCTCTTGTTGGACTTAGCGAAATTTATTTATTTATTTACACCACATAGAACTTACTATCATTACAGGATTCTAACCTAATTCGACAGTGTTCTTTTTTTATCTTAAATTAACAAAAACATATCTCATCTATCAAACACCAACATCATTAAAATTAAAAATAAAAACTGCTTAACACTTATAATCTTAATTAATAAAATTAACATTTTTCCCGATAGCATATATGTATAAGAGTACCTTTGAAAATTCACTCAAAGTGATATATAGCCTATAGCCTTCCTCGATAAATTGGCTATCTAACACCGAAATAATTTTTCAAATCGGACCAGTAGTTCCCGAGATTTAAAATAGGTTATGTTAGATAGCACATTTATTGAGGAAAACTATAAGGCTATATATCATCACACTAAGACCAACAGGAGTGGAGCACTGCGGGTAAAACCGCAGGGCACAGCTAGTAGATTATACGAGAAAGCAATATGATAATATTGAATAACATAACAAAACCTTCAGCTATGAACATCACTACATAGTCCTATTAATATTATAAAGGCGAAAGTTTGTATGGATGTTTGTTACTCTTTCACGTAAAAACTACTGAACCGATTACAATGAAATTTAGCACACATATAGAAGGTAACTTGGATTAACACATAGGGTAGGTTTTATCCCGGAAATCCCACGGGAACGGGAACTATGCGGGTTTTCCTTTGAAAACGCGGGCGAAGCCGCGGGCGGAAATCTAGTATAAAACTAAGTCGCTTTCTCTGTCCCTATGTATGCTTAAATCTTTAAAACTACGCAACGGATTTTGATGCGGATTTTTTTTTAAAAGAACGAGTTATTCAAGAGGAAGGTTTTAGTATATAATTTATTAGGTTTTAGACAAAGCGGGCGAAGCCGCGGGCGGTAAGCTAGTTGATCTATATTATAGAAATAATCAGTATAGCGATTTATCTATTATTTCTGAATGTTAATATTGTTTATATCAGGTGTTAGGAGCAGTGGGAGCTCTACCGGGAATCTTCGTGAAGCTCGAAGTGTCGTACTACTTGCTCAAGCGACTGCTCGGAGTTCGTACCGAGGGGGATAAGAAGGCCGCTAAAGTACAGAAATTGACTAAGAACGAGGTGAGAATAATATTTGTTTTTATAAAATATTTAGTTAAAATTTACTTAATAAAATATATCTGTAGTTGCTACGAAGTTTTAAAGCTAATACGGATTAAAACTAATGAAGTTTGTGAGGTGTTTACAATTTACATGAGTAGTAATTTACAAGTTAAAAAACATAACAAATTCATGCCTGTTACTAGTCATAAATTATTTCATTTGTCTACATCAAAATTTCCACTTCAATAGTTGATTAATTATTAATATCAATGCAAATGTGGTACCACCACTATTTAAATGTTAATAATATTTTCATATAAAACTATTACCTTCCAACTCCTAACCTAATTAAAAGTTAAAACCTGGTGTTTTGCGCTTGCTTAAACAAAAAATATTTGTAAATCGATAATAGAAGTCAAATATGCTTAAAGTAATACCATACATTTCAGGCGCTCCTAGTAAACATCGGCTCGCTCAGTACGGGCGGGCGCGTGTTAGCAACAAAGGCCGATTTGGCAAAAATAGCTCTCACTTCGCCTGTTTGTACTGAAGTCGGGGAGAAAGTAGCCCTTTCGCGTAGGGTCGAGAACCACTGGAGGTATGTAACCATATATTATAACATCGATAGTGTAAAAATCAACTAATCATACTAATATTATAAATACGAAAGTTTTTGAGGATCGATGGATGGATGTTTGTTACTCTTTCACGCAAATACTACTTAACCGATTTCAATGAAAATTGGTATGTATGTAGCTGAAAACCCAGAATAAGACTCTTAATTATTGAGAATAAGGCTACATTTTATCCCGGAAATCCCACAGGAACGGAAACTGAACGGAAATGGTATCGGTATCGCCGATATTATATTACAAATATCGGTATCGTATCGGCAAAATCATGTATCGTTACATCACTATTTAAAATGACCCTCCACCCCCCTTCTCCTAATATCCCCGCAGCTGCACTAAAGCTTTGTATGAAATTTTGCAGATGGAAATTACGTAGATACTCAAGATAAATTGAAAAATATATTATCTACTATATAAAAATAAGTCAGGTTTTCCTTCCTGACGCTATAACTCCAGATCGCACCAACCGATTTCCACGGTTTTGCATTCGTTGGAAAGGTCTCGGGCTCCGTGAGGTTTATAGCAAAGAAAAGGTGTCTCTGGTGGCGAAACGGAGTTCGCCCGGTTTGCTAGTTGCTTATATAAAAACAATTAATTCGAACGGGTTAATTAACAATTTGCCATTGAATTTAGGTATGACAATTAAAATCCGTATGAATGAATACTACACTGATTACCAGGTTAACCGCAAATGTAGTATTGAAAATGTAATGTGTTTTTAATAGCAATCCAACGTTCATAATGTTAAGTTATGTTCTTATATCTTTTGTATACATATAATAAAATGTGTATTTTCTTGTTTTCAGATTAATCGGTTGGGGACAGATCCAGGGAGGAGAAACTATCGAACCGCTAAAGAATTGAAAATATCGCTCTTAGCTTTTATATTGTATTTTAAATATTTAATAAAACATTATATATACACTTTCTGCTTTTTATTTATTTCACAAATTCGTAAAAGTTTGTTGAGATAATATTATGTTAACTAACTTATGTGATGTAATGTCTAAAACAACCCTACCTACACGTTCGAATCATGTAAATGCTCAGTGTAAATCGCTTTGCGCGTTGATAAGATAACTAAGATTTAATTTTGTGAAAATATTATACCTACTAACATTCATTAGTAGCATCAATTAAATAGCTATCAACCTAATAATTGACTGTGCGCATCAATCGTAAAAATAATATAATCAGTGATGAATCTACTTCAGATAGGCTTTACAAATTAATTATTATTACAATAGGGACAAGCCGCGCCAAACAGAGACAGATATGCCTTAGAAATGGGCATGAATGTTTAAGTGACTCTCACTGTGTGTCTCACGTTAGGTCTATTTGTTAACGTGTAATACGCAGGTGCATGCGCACGCATTTCGTCAATTCAAGACGAATGCTCGCATCTTACGGTTCATTTACATCAAACGAGCGAATGCTCATTCTAACCCCACCCCACTATGTCAAATTCTTTTACTGTAAACAGTAGAGCATTCTTTCGTTGTTTTTTGCGTTCGAAATCATTATATGCAATATTCTAATACCGAACGACACTGAATATATAGTTTTCGTTTACACTAAAAGATCACGAAAGAATGCTCTTGCTCTATTTTCGTTTGATGTAAATGCACCGTTACGTAAGATTACGTAGAATAACACAGTTGGCGTCGTCTTGACGCTCGAAATGACCCGAAATTTTGTGTCAGTGTTTCGGGTCATTTGTAACAGGATGGCGGTTCTACAGGGGTCTTAGTACGCAATGACAAAAAGAAAAATGATGGTCAGAACGCTGATACCGGATACCTTAAGATACTGTAATATTTTATATTAGAGAATCTTAACATAAAATATTATAGTATCTTCACCGTGTGTGACGCGCTTAAGGGCTTGTCCAGAAAGGGCGAATTCGTCGCTATTCGAAATTGACGTTTTTTTTCTAATTGATCATTACGTGACGTGGTATGTGGCGGTATCAATAGAGTAAATAATCAAAGGTGTCTAGTATCCCACTAGCGCATAACGCGATAGTCACTGAAACATATTGATCCTAGATTTTACAATTTACACATTGAGCGCTTATGCGAGCTAAATTGCACTTTCTCGCTTAGAAGCAAGAATCGCTTGTCGATTTTGTACTTTTTCTATGTGTAGTACCTAACTAGGTTTCTCTTCATTTTATTATTTACATAGATATTTAAAGCATTGACATAGTAATCACAATAATCAACTACAATAATACGGATACGGAGATTTTTTGACCGTATGATAGAATAGTAAACAACTAGACACAAAATTGCCTATTATTAGGTTGTCATAAAATTGATAAAATGTTCGAGAGGCATTGTATAACACATTCATACAAATTAAAACCTGATTCCGTCGTAGTCATGATCAGCCTATTGTCTGGTCATTGGAAAACTTTATTTATTTATTTATTTATTTATTTATAACACTTCATTGTACAAAACAGTATAGGAAATGTGGTACAAATTAATGAAGTACAAAAATTTTGCACAATAGGCGGCCTTATTGCTACACAGCAATCTCTGCCAGGCAACCTGGTAGGAAAGGAAATGTGAGAAGAATAAGGATAGCGCAAAAAAGAAATAAAAGAAAGAATATATTAAAAAAAAAATGCCTACATACTACATAAACTACATATACTGTACATATATACTGTACATATATACACTTTACCTACTATACGCGTAGGCAGAGTTTCGCATTAGAAGATTTTTAAGTGTGATTGTTGGTCTAGTAGTTTATAAAGAAAATATATCCAGAAATTTTGGTGTGGAATGAAATAGAGGTCAAAACTACAAAAGGAAGAGGGTAAAATAAGACAAACATCAAGATTAATAATTTATTTGATTTTGTTCATGTACATTCGAGATGGTTCTAGGCCATATATATAAAAGTGTTGATATCTTCGTCGTCCCGTCGCATGTACTTGTGCTCTATCAACCATTCCAGTTGCTCTTTTATCATTTTCTTGGAAGGTAAAAACATGTTCTTTAAAATCTCCACCAATTCACTCTGGAAAAGAAAATATTATGTATATAATAATAATGATTGAAAATGATCTATGTGATATTTTATTCGGCGTCGATCATATTAATTTTAAAAAAATAAACAATATTTTGTTTTAATACCTAGTTAACTATAACTATTAAAGTTCTATTTGCGATGGATCTACTAATAAGGAGGAAATTTACTAGGTGAATAAAAAATAAGATAAGATAGTTAAAATTATTCACATAAACAAATAAAAAGTTAATACTCGTGCAAAAAAATCATGACCTTGAGTACAGAAATCTACATTAAAAATATTCAACGATTTAAAAATTAACGAAAAAAACAAAAATTAAGCTTATATTCTCTACATTACCTGCAAAGCTGTATTCGTTATACGCTTCCGCATTTTCAATATCTTTATAATGGCTTCTTGAGTCCTCAATATTCTCAACTGAACAATGGAATGGTTATCTTCGATCTGAGATCGCTCCGTGCTCAACTGAAGTCGACCTATCAAATTAATTTTCCCTCTTCTCTGAGGCTTCGCATTCTTAACCAACGCAAACTCTTGATTCACCCAGAAAGTGGTATTTTCGGAAAAATCTTTCGGATTCTGTACAGGAGGATCGTAACACAACAACTGTCGCTTTAACTTCGGAAATGCGACAAGGGACCACAGCGTTCTACGTAATTCGGGATCAGGTAATTCTGTTGCCAATCTAAGATTTTCGTAAGTCACTTTCTCCATCGGCCTTTGATTCCACGCAAATAGAACAGCCATCTGGAAAGTGGTCACGTCCAAGTCGAATCTACCAACGGAATTCGCAAATGTAATAGTCCCGTTGCTCATATGATGGTACCATTGCAGTTTTCTACCAGAATGCTTCTTCTTGTAAAATTCCTCAACTTCAGGAATATAATCTTCCAATTCGAGCGGCAGACTGACCGTAACTCGCTCCGAGCCTCTCGCCCAAGCGCCCGCATTAAGTATTTTAATATTAATGGCGTCATGGCGCGTAGTTTCACCGCGAAATTGAGTATTGAGATCTTCACTGACTTTAATATCTTGAAACATACGAGCTAATTTATTTACATAATCAGCAGGCATTCCTACTTCTCGCAACCATTCAACCATATCTTCCTCTTTCTCTGAATCTGCACTTGAGTCTAAAATTAATCGTCGAGTCAGATGCGCCTTGTGATACCTCATAAATACGTCTTTGTTTTCAATATACTTCAGTACTAGGAGGACATCTCGCAATCTAGACTCGATTTGTTCACTAGTTAACCGTTTACTTAGAGGAGTTTTTCTTAACAACATATCACAGTAATTTGCAAGCAGTTCGGGGCATTTACTCTCTGGAGCGGTCCCTTTACTGCCACGGAGAAGAGCTGAGGAAGGAAGCTCCAACTTAAAAACTGTAGTATCATTCACAACACATTTGTACGCCTTATCCCTAGCTGTTAGGAACCTAGGGTCATCTAAGAATGCATCTTTTACAAGTGTACTGAATCTTTTGAAGAGATCTAATAACCGTTCGACGTATTTCTCGGAATCGGTTGTTATAATGTCCGCAGATGCGACCATATCAGCCAATCCAGCAGAGACTATATGTGCTTCCAAATCTCTTAAAATTGGCGTTACACCATCCGGGATTCTATCGAGCAAGCGGAACATTAACTGTAGCTTTTCGGTTTCTCCGGCCTTTATTAATGGAGCACTTTCCGCTAGTAGAGTGGGCAGATGTTCACCAATTAGCACCCGTTCACAGCATTGCGTCAACGCCGCGACACTCCCACTTCCCGGTTCTAAATATCTATGAGCTCTAGCTTCTTCCTCTTTCAAACGTAAATCCGCGTATTTCATATACGACTGCACGCCGTTCGTTAGCAAGTGCTCATTAGCTTTTAACTTATAAAACTCTTCAGTTGCCTGCATGTAGGCAGCTTCAAAGTTCTCCCTGTATATTTGCAGCTTATCGGTAGAATTTGAACATAGATTAACTGAAATAAATAAAAGCTGAATTAATTTATATCCACAAGAGAACAAGAAGAAGAAGAAGATCGAGAATTTTTATTAAATTGATTATGCTTATAATATGTTGAGTCTGAGAATAAGTTGTATGGGCATATTGGGGAATATGTATTTGCCCAGTCAACTGGTATACACATAAATGTTGGTATCATACTGAAATAACCATAATAAAGAAGACTTATGACAGGTTTCTGAATTGAGTTTTTGAAAATGTGAAATTCTAAAACCATATTTAAATGATGCTTACACATTTTCTTGTTTGTGACATATACTTTCTAAAGCCTTAATTAAATCAATTCTCAATTAAGACACCGGCCATTAGTCTGGCCAAATGTTAAGGCCTGATTGTAAAAGATAATGATCAAAAACATAAACATATTATTATGTGTAATGCCTATCCCTACTGTGTTATAATTATATTGAACTATTCCCAAATTTTTAAAAGATATTCTTAGATAGCTAAATTGAGATACAAATAAATAGCCAAAAAATTAATAACTTTTCCTTTGTACACACTTTCTTATCCTAAAGACAATATAATATAGATAAAGAAACTATAAAAATGTAAGTTACCATAAATCAATAATGTTTGTGATTATGATAAGCAGCTTGAAATGCTATTTACCTTAAAATTATTACTCAAAAAAGTGCACATAATACTTATAAACAAAAACTATTTAGTTAAATTTTATTCATTTACAACTTGTTCATCTGTGTACAGTTTCTAATCAATAACCTTTAACCCAACTGCCAATGCAGTATTTTGTTAGATTAGAAACAAAATACATCTTGTATTCAATATATTTTCTTTAAATTATATGTCCATACACATAAACATAGAATATTTGGTTCGTAATCACATATTGATTCAAAGAATAGCTTTAAAGGGACTTTTAAATCAGAATGTTAATCATACTTAACAAATTAATATTGAAATTCAAATTCTAAACACTACATGGAACATTTAAGCTCGCATTAAAATCTATTTATATGATACTAAAGTAACAAAAACACCTATTCCATGTCAAAGGTCAACAACCTCAGAAATTATCATAAAAAACTTTATTCTTTTCTGACATTTATTTTGAGATTAAAACAGTTTCATTAGAACTTTGTACATGAACAAAGCCATAATTAGTTTATTTATATTCAATGCATACAAAGAAATGTAACATATTTCAATGTAATTTGGGATTTGAAAATTGATTATTGATAAAGTCCACTCACCATAAGATTCCCTGACTCCAATAACCAACTGTGAATCAAATGACTCCCCATTACGCTCAGCCTGCACCAGCTTCATGGCAGAGTCCTGCAATCTCTGCTTTATATCCATAAATATACTCTGATTCCATGAATCCAGCATTAACTTTCTGACCAAACTGTCTTCAATGTTGTTATTATTATTCTTCTTTTGAGAATTTGAAGAATTTGAACTCGTTACCTTACTTATGTTATTTATTGAATTTTCTAACTGGCGGAAAGGAGTAGGCAGATAATTGCATTGCGTAAAAAATTTTCCCCATTCAGCTATATAAGCTTTCAGTAACGCTTGGTCCTCGCGTTGGGCGAGCACGCGAGCTTGCGCCTGTTTTATGTACATCATGATGTCCTGTTGCAATGCTTCTTTTAACTTGTATGGGCCTCTCTCGTCCCATAAACATACGGAATGTACCGCCCCAAACAAATCCTGCCATTCGATTTGTGTTACCGCTTCCTGCTTTAATAGCTTCAACACTATAGGGCGCATAGAAGGCCATTTGTCTTCAAACGTGACCTGTCCCTTATCCTGGAAAAAGGAAGGTGAAGTTTACACAAGAACATTTTCTAAAAATAAATTAATTCACCGTGAAAGTACCTTTAACATGTTTAATTAATACAAAATATGCCCCTCGTTGTGCTAAGTTCTCTTATCATAATCTGACTATATTTATACAGCGTCTTTGCCTTTCTTTATTTGTTAAATAATTGATATTTTACTAAACAAATGAGACTAAAAATCGTTTCACGTTTGACCGTTTCGTTCTCTCTCTACAAGTTTCACTAATCACTAATGTCAAATTGTCAACCAGTGTTAGCAACCTGAAGCGAACCGATTATTGTACCAGGGGCGTAAAATTATCGTAAATTTAGCATATTTGGATAGAAATTATTGTGTTTTTAGGATAAAGTCAATTATAAATAAATAAATCATATAAATTGTAATATTGATAGGTATGCAAGTTCTCTACAGTTAATCTTTTTTAAACTACTGCTGTCAAATCAACAGGACACTGAAACCCATTGGGTAAATACCCAAAATTTCACTGTTCCCATGAAAGTTCGATATGAAACACGTCAAAATTTCATATTTGTATGGGTGAAATAATATAAATTCGAGAATTTTGCATGATAGAAATTATCGCACGATAATACTATGCTATCGTACATCGTACGTAGGCACAAAATTATCGTGTTTGTACAATAATTATTGTACGGTTCCGAACACTGTTGTCAACCACAGAGCAAGTAATATATTATGTCAACCACAGAGAAAATAATGTCATTTTCTACCACAGGAAAAAAATCATTGAAAAAATGAAGGGATACAGATATCGGTATAACCACAGGGAAAAAAAATGTATGCGTGTCACAGTGCGTGTACTAGTGTACACACGTAAGAAGTGAAACTTCTTTATGACCTTATTTTTCAAAAAATAATTTACTAGGTATATGCAACTTTACAGAAATACGTCGAATCACGCGTGGTAGGGATAAGAAAAAGATGGCGCGTAACGGAAAAATGTCACGCGTAACGAAAAAATCACAGAACAAAAAATGTTACACTACATTTTTTTCCAACCCCGATAAAGAAGTTTCACTTCAAAAAGGTCATCAGCAAGATTAGATCGCGCTTTTCGTAAGCACAGTTCGTAAGCCTTGCCCGACGCCCGTTCTAACTAATATTTTTCTTTGAACTCTGAATATGAAAATAAATAAGTCATCATAGTATCTATAAAGTATCTTATCGTATAAATAGTGAAATATATCTTAATACTATTATAAAGGCGAAAGTTTGTATGGATGTTTGTTACTCTTTCACGTAAAAACTACTGAACCGATTACAATGAAATTTAGCACACATATAGAGGGTAACTTGGATTAACACATAGGGGCCGTTCATAAAATACGTCACACTAAAATTAACTTTTTTTGACCCCCTCCCCCCTGGTTGTCACGCTGTGTCACACTTTCTGTGACCCCCCCTGGAAATATTTCGTCACAAAAACTAAGACCCTCCCCCCCTAAACATGATAAATTTTGATTGATAATACACAAATTTTATCAAGTTACAATTTATTGTAATTAATATATTATATACATTTAAATATCTGTATATTTACTAATACGAAATAAATGACTTCTATCATTACAAAATTGAAAAAAAAAGTTGAGAGAACGAATACTCAGTAAAAATTTTTAATGAACGGCGAACGTCACGCTGCCGTAGACCCCCTGTCCCCCCTTGTCACATCTTGTCACACTCGCGAAAACCCCTCCCCCCCCCCCTTGTATGCGAACGTATTTTATGAACGGCCCCATAGGATAGGTTTTATCCCGGAAATCCCACGGGTACAGGAACTATGCGGGTTTTCCTTTGAAAACGCGGGCGAAGCCGCGGGCGGAAATCTAGTTTGATAATAAAAAACTGATCAATTTTCGTCACAAAAATGAATGTCGTTTTTATGTACATCCTACTAATATTATAAATGCGAAAGTTTGTATGGATGTTTGTTACTCTTTCACGTAAAAACTACTGAACCGATTACAATGAAATTTAGCACACATATAGAGGGTAACTTGGATTAACACATAGGATAGTTTTTATCCCGGAAATCCCACGGGAACGGGAACTATGCGGGTTTTCCTTTGCAAACGCGGGCGAAGCCGCGGGCGGAAATCTAGTGTATAATAAAAATATTACAACGAACTTGAACCACGTTCATCTTATTGGTAGAAAAATTCCACAAAAGGAATTTTAAGCTGGATAAGCACAGTATTTAAATTGTGATTTAAAAATTACAAAACAGGCCCCATACAAACCCCATACACATAGGCTAGCGCATTCGCCAACGCGCTGGCGCGGCGGTGCGCTTGCAAACGCGCTTGTGAGTAATCCACACATTGGGAGGTCGTTCAGTATGGTTTGGTTCGAGCCAATGTGCGGACGGATTCAAAATGGATGTAACAAACAAAGAAATAAACACACTTTCACATTTATAATATTAAAATAATAATAAAGTAGGATGCTCTTTGTGAAGTAAAACATTGTGAGGAAAACGGCATGTCCAAGAACCTTATTTATTTGGCAATACATACAACATTTTTATTTTTATGGTACTTATTTTTAGGTTTCCACAGGCAGTTTTCACTCTGATAGAGCTCAATAAATTTAAATGTTTCCTCGTTACTCATATTGTTCGCCATTTTGTCAAGTTAGGTGTTAATTCGCCGCAAGAAAAAAACGTGCACTCCTGATCGCTGCTATAGTCAAACTGATCGCGCGGCCAATGTGTGGATGGTGCGCCAAGCTTGCGACAAGTGTCCTTTGATGTTGCCGACACCGCGCGGCAAGCTCGCAAGCGCGCTGGCCAACGTTCAAATACCTACCACCAACGCGCCAACGCCCGTTCTACATATTGGACCAGTGCATGTGCCAACGCGCTTGCCAACGCGTTGGCCTATGTGTAGTGCCGGCATAACAAAGTGCTTAGAAAGTGATATCTTTAAATAAATTTTATTTTATCATCCAAAGAGAATACAAATACTACGTTTATAGGTCTACCAGAATCTGATGGCATATTTATATTTAAGAAATAATAGATTTTCATATGGCAACTTTATTTGACAACTATCAAATTGGTTGTCAAATTATTTGTCTTCTTTGCAATTGATGAATAATTTTTAGGATTTTGTCTAAAAAAATCTTCGAAAATGTCGAAAAAGCCGCTGCGATCACAAGCAAGAGGTGTTGTTTATAATGTGTATAGAAAAACATTCGATGAAGAAGGGTCAAACACATCACAATTTTCAATTTTGAATATTTTATTGGTCAATTGGACTTACCCGTTTTGATACTTTAAATTAAAAATATTATATGTAGGTAACTATAATATTGTTTGTTGTTTACAATATAATTTTATGAAAACTTATTACAGGAGTTTCCAATACGGCTATTCGTCAAGTCCAAGCTGTCCAAGTCAATTTTATAATGTGTATATCTGTTAATACTTACGAAAATACCTAAACAGTTTTATTTTATTTTATAATAAATTATAAGCAATCTAGTTTTGATCTGCATTATCATTACATCCATATTTTCACATGGCATAATGATAATGAATATACTAATATGTATTACCTATATAAAAATAATATGTATATTATACATGTAAGTATGTACTATGTACCTACATAATATTAAGTGGATATCACATTATTAAGTACAGTATTGTCCACTTATGTAATGTGACTAATGATATTGAGGACAAAATAAAAAATAAGCAGTATCAAGATCGTTCAGTCCATTTTCCCTAGGGTTGCACTCTCAAAATTTTGATTTCCCTAATTGCCATCAGATTCTGGTTTAACTATATCATCAGTCATGTAGGTAGAGTCTGTCAAGCGAGTCGAGTCCACAACCCTTTTACTGATTTCTTATAATGGCAATACTATGATCTGTCAAACAGATTGTCACAAATTCTGTTGTAACCTCGTAATAATCCAGTTTTTGTTGAGTTTTTTAATGTTATAATGCCGAAACCTATTAAAAGTAGTGTCAGGAGCTTGTTGTTTACAATGATTAATAAATATAATCATGTACAGAGTGAATCTGACGACGTATTATCGCAAAAACGACGACTTTTGGATGAAATCGTTACAACATCAGGTAGGTTGGCAACAACGTGTTGATACTTTTAGCACAATTGTCTCACTTTTTTTATTTTACTGTGATGTGATCACGATTTCCGTTTTGGTTTAGATCCAGACGTCGTGTTCATGACCTTGAAACTTACTGGGGCATCTTTAAGTGAAAACTACTATAAAAAATTGTTGTGTTTTTTTTTCAGCCACCTTGGATGATGAATTAATAAAAAGCACAATTCATAATTAAGTTAAGCAAGTCATAGCCATAGAAGACAATAAAAAGATGAAATCTGAAACAGACTATCTGACAAAAATTGCTGCTATGACAGGTTACTTTCATCATTTCTGTGCGTAATGATGATACTGACAGTGATTTTTCATATGAAGGCATTGAATTTCTTGATTCTGATTTTAGTTCTGATTGTGACAAATAAATACTTACATTGCAATGCTTTTTTTATTTATTTCAAGTATGTTTTTTTTTTATCAAAAATTCAAGTACCGTAAAATGGGGCTAATTAAAACACTTTTTTCGTCAAACAGGTGTTTATAAATAAAATTCTAACTCAAATGATATGAAATATTTTTTTTTAGTAGATTACACAACAAACTATAAATAATAATGATCGTAGTATACTTTCTGTAAATATATTTTAAGATATAATACTTTATTGTTGCTATTCCAAATATCGCATCAATGGGGTTATTTGTAATCTCACTTTTTTGCCTCGGTTTTTCTTTTTTTTTTTAGTTGTGTCAAATTAAAGTCAGTGAGCTATATTTGGAAAAGTTATAGGGTTAGATGTGGCCTTCATTTCACCTTAATTTAGCTCTCTATATGCCACAGACAAGCCAAAAATAACAACGGAATATTTATTCACTAAGAGATCTATGGCTTCTTTGGGGTTATTTGGAATGTAATGTTGATATATCAAAGGTATTGTAAATGAAAGTGAAGCTATATTTGGAATATTTAAGGGCAAGTACGATCTATCTATGTAAATAAAAATGCATTGCTTAATGTGTTGCTAAGATCAAAACTCGAGAAAGGCTGAACCGATTTCGCAATTATTGTTTTTGCGTTTGTTCTTGTCAAGAAAAGGTTTTTATGAAAGAAAAGTATAAGAAATTTGCAAGCAAAATTACGTGGGTGAAGCCGCGCTGGACAGCTTGTTTAAAATAAAAATGTATTGCGCAAAATGAGTTAGCTGTGTATATACAGTGACGTGATTATTTTATGAAATGTTTATATTATGTATTAAAATAAAACAACTTGAGTCAATCACAATATTTATTCTTCTTCTACAAATTATGGTATTTAGGTACTATTTAGTCACACTGATTTCGAAATGTTAAATATACCTACTTACATACTTATGTATTTGTGACCGTTGCGCGAGTTAGTAAACTTTCGTTGGTAGGTCCGCACCATATTAAAGTTGATCTGTAGCAAATAAATGAACATTATAAAAAATATATTTTTTCCTATGTAATTCCGACGCATTATTCCATTAAATAAATACGCGGACGCATGCAATTGCGTTTAATAATATTATCGTAAATAAATAAAAGTGTATAGAACGAAAAAAAGGAATCTAAAGAATAACTAAGATCATTCAGGTGTAAATTAAACATGTAGGAAATGTTTTTTAATTTCATACAGTGCAGTACAGGTAAATTATTTTGTGAGTACATACCTACCTATGCGAGAAATGTCTTGCCCTTAACATACCCAAAATTCGCAATTGGGACTATTTGGAACTATGATAAAATTCCTTGGCAATGTATAACAAGCTTTAAAGGGGCTATTTGAAACTTCGTTCTAATTAACCCCGAAACAGAAACCAAATAGCCCCATTTAGAAAAATCTAAATATATGCCAGCTCGAAAAAGGTAGAAACGAGCAAATAGAAACACTTAAAAGCGCATAAAACACACTATTACTTAGTTTAGTCAAATCCTTACATACCTGTCTAGATTTTGGGTTTCAGACGAAAGTTATCCAGGCACGAAATACACTCAAAACACAACGCTTTTTTAAATTACGATTTGAACCACTTAGAAAGCCGTTACCTGTCAAAATTCCTGTGTGACATTGACATTAGTTGCCACTGTATTGCCAGATGGTAAAATATAATTCCTACTGTTCTCAGATATAAATATCAACACGATCAAAACTTTTTTTTCGTAAATTTCAAATAGCCTCGCGAGTTCTAAATAACCCCATCTTACGGTATCAATAAGTTTTCAGCGTGCTATATCAGTGTTGACACCTAAAAGATTTTTGAATTTGCCGCCTTTTTCATGGGACTAGACTCGCTTGACAGACTCTAAGCAAATTGCAACTTTTATATTATTTTTATAAACTTGACTGTGACAGTCACAGAGCAAGTAATGGTGACAACTGACAGTGACATATAATCAATAACAATGATCAGTGTATTTTAAAAAATTGCCTGTTGATAAAGTATTTTCAAGTATTTTATTAAATTGCCTATTAATTACGTATCAGTGCGTGAATAAATATAATTTAAAATCAATCAATCATGAGTTTATTCGGAGAAATAGTTGAACCTGGCTCAAGAACATCGTGGGAAGATTGGGATGATCCATCGATGGAAAATAATACACCAGAGTACATATTTATTTCTATCGTAATAATATAAATATAACGCTCCTGACTTATAATTGGAAACCAAAATTGCACTTTAATAGTTAAAATTCCTCGATACAAACCGTCTTGATATCTGTTGTCCTTCATGTTTTCGTAAAACATAATATTCTCTTATTTAGTGATTCAGATAAAATCATCTACTTTGTTGTTTAATTTTTTTTCACATTTATAGTAGTACTCCTTGATTATTCTTATAGTCACTGCTGATTTCTTTGAGATACTTCTCCACTAATTTCGATTTTATTCAATTTTCAGACTCAAATGGCCAAATAACCTCAACATACCTGACGAAATTGATCTTTTCATAATTTTCGATGGCAAGCGCATAACAGAGGCCGTTCAGATACGTCCGCAGCACTCCTTACAATTAGTAGCAACTGTAAAAGATATTGGTCTCGAGTTATATAAATTAAGGCGCCAGAAAGCATTCATATGCCTTCTTAAAGACTACAATTTTCTTCTCACTACAGACATTGTGGAGCTATTGAGAGTCTTTTTAGAAAAAAGTGAAGAGGTTTTGGTATTAGTGAATAGACCAATATCAGATTATTACAGTAATACAAACTTGTGCCACTCATGCATTGTAAGAACATTATGTACTACAATAACCCCAGAAATTGATCTTGAACTGAATTTCCCAAAATTGGAACAACCTAATATTATATCTGGTGTGGCAGCTGGAGGTATGCGCATTGTGATTGTTTTTTATGATTATTAATGGGAACCAGTAAATACAAATTTCAGATGTGCATTTTATAAAATCTTTTTTCATTACTCTTCTATTTATTAGGTTCTTCTTACTATTTTACTTCTAATAAATTTCTTTGATGCAAAAAAGATGTATTCTTGAATGTACAGAATTATGTTATTAATGTTACTTCTTTTTTACAGTTGTAACCTTAAGAGAGCACCTTGATTTACCAGCAAAGGTGGTAATTTATTACGTTGAGTGTTCTGAAAATTATCAGATGGCAGGATTATTCCACTTCTTACAAAATCTAAATGTCTATTATGACATGCACGCAATGCCAAGTAACATAATGAATTCTAATTTATATATTTAATGTACTGTTATTCATGAATAAATAATACACGTCAATATTTCGTTTTATTTTTATTTATTCTTAAGGTAAAATAAAATTACAATGATATAAATCCATTAGAAAGAACAATACCAGAAACTTAATAGAAATTATACAAATAAGCACAGCCTATTGAATCGCAGACCAGTTCAGTTTGGTAATCAAATAAGTTGCACTAAAAAGGAAAGATTCTACTGTCGTTTTTGTAATATCAATAGTTAAATATTTAAAACCGATATACAAATACAGAGGCCAAGATACAAATGAAATTCTAATCTAAAATAAACAAACATTTAGACTGGAGAAACTGATGGCAATCTTACATTTTTACAATTTGAATTTCACTTTCATTACCCAACCAAGAATCTTTCCTAAAATAGTGTGCCTTATGAAGAAACAAAAAATATATAAAGCAAAATAAAATGTGGTGAATTAATTATGTAACAACAATATATATAAAAATTTAATAACATAAACTTCACAAATGATTTACAAACGAGTTGATTCCTTGTTGTTTACAACAAATTATTCATTATTTAGAATTGCTGTATTGATTAAAGCTACTATGTGCGTCATTGAGACACAACTTTGGATGTTTTTTCTTGCCTTTGAAAAAAATTGTGCTAATCGTTTTGAGATTTCTGCACTTGATTCAGTGTATCAATTTCTATAGCATTATAATTGTTTTATGGTATCAACATAATATTATGCTTTGCTTTTTGGGAAATTTAAACAGACAAAACTTTAAATACCGAGTGTACCAATGTACACATTATGTTAAGCAAAGATTTTTCATCTCGGATGAAGTTTGAATTTTTTATACATGGCGAAATGCAGTCGAATCGTATTAATAGTTAGCCTTAAATATTTCTTTGCTTTATGGTACAGCCAACAATATTCAATACAACATATTATAACCATCGTATTTTAACTTATCACAAAATCAATAAGAGTAAAAAAACATGTATCATTAGTGAAATAACTTATTTGAGTTAATCGAGTAAAACTAAAAACAACGTTTAAAACATTACAAATTATATAATTATAATTTACATTGTAAAATATCATAACACTTATAGTATCACACACAAATCTTTAAGATTAATATGACTACTTGTTAACTTAAATAAACTTAAATATATTATTTTCAAATTCTTTTTTTTTTATTCAATTTACTTATAACCCGTTCTAAAGCTATAAAATGATAGTGGTATTTTTTTCGTTTACTTGAGTTGACTCAAGACATATTAATTGTATAAATATATATAATTTAGTCATAAAATATGAATATGTTTTGCATAAATGCAGTTAACATTCCTATGTACATGTATGTCGAACATGAAATAGGTATTTTCAAACTTGCAACAAGTATTGATTTTTTATACAATAGCCAAAAGAATAAAACCTGCACTTAATGCATCACTAGGTCACAGGTTTACCTTGCAATCCCAAAATAAGAAAAAAAGAAAAAAATTATAATGGAAATGATTCTGGCAATACTAATCAAGTGACTTAATCAAAATTACCGCCATTTTAATATAACTTATAAAAGGGTTTATAAATTTATTGATACATCTATAATCTTATATCTAACTAGATAAAAATAGAAGTCAATTAATGTTTTACTACATAAAATTTGCACTTTATCTATATTGCAGGAAAATTCATTAAATTTAATATGTTTAATAATAGTAAATTCTATTTTACAAATAATGAAATACAATTTTAAAATCTATCTTTATATACAACAAAATATATTTAGTATTTACTCTCTGTTACTTTATATTATTAAACACATACTCTCAGACGCATCATCAATATAAAACTAATTTAGATGAATAATTTTTATCATAAAATATTTAATGTGCCGAATCTATGCATAAGATAAACATCTTACTGAAGATATGCATAAAATTTTTTTTTTTGAAATGAAGAGTTCAAATTACAAATGCATAATATAAAAAATAGCTTTTACTAATCATTGAAACGGGCTATAATTATTCCAAAAAGCTAGTATTTTAACAAGAAGAAAAGAGACATTATTAGATAACATCTATGTTATCTTTTATACTTATTCATTGGTCATATTAATTTTTGAGAACTCGTATATCAAATAAGTTACATTATAATGGCTATAATGGCAAGTTATATAATAAATCATACATTAATTTGATCACAGTTAATACCTACAATAACGTCTAGTCAAACTTTATCTTTCAATTTATTTTTTAGAAACATATGTGCTAATTTTTATCTGTGGTTAATTTTGCCGATAAAAGTGACAATTTCCACATTAAAACAGATGGTAAAAAACATTGTAAAAAATAACTTTTTTTTTATGTGTTGTAAAAATGTAAATAAGAGTATTAAAAAAAGACGTGTGGCACTCGGGGACTGCCGCGGTAAAGCTATTGCATAGCATGCCTTCAAGCCACACCTCCGTGCCCGTCGGAGTGGGGAGCGTGAGGTTTTTTCGTTACGGAATTTCTGGATTCGGTCCCCGCGCTCAAGGCCCGCGATAGAAGCTATGCAATAGCTTAATAATAAAATGTATAACTTATATTCATCGCTTTAACATATTATTATGTATATAATATGTATGTAGTATGTTTGTACTGTTTGATATAAAATGGCCCTGTCATACAGGTTTAATAAGTTATATGAAAATATAATATTATAATATTTCTTTCTATTGTTAAGTGTGTTTTAAAGATAATAAAATATGTGTTTATAATATTTTCAGATATACATAATTATGTATCACTAGCCACTCCGCGCGGTTTCACCCCCGTGGCTCCTGTTGGTCGTAGCGTGATGATTTATAGCCTATAGCCTTCCTCGATAAATGAGCTATCTAACACCGAAAGAATTTTTCAAATCGGACCAGTAGTTCTCGAGATTAGCGCGTTCAAACAAACAAACAAACAAACAAACAAACAAACAAACAAACTCTTCAGCTTTATAATATTAGTATAGATTATTTAAATCAAGATGTCAGGTTGTTATTTGGCACCACATGAAAAATAAACATGGGTCACACTGAAAATCATGCCAGGGTGTTTTATTGAAGATACGATTATCTTGTAAATTCTGAAATAAAATTTTTACTTGTGTTTAAAATAAAAAATAACAATATCTATTACAATGTGGTATATAATGTAGTATTTCTCAATTACATTATCGTCAGGCTATGGTGCATGATATTCAGTGTTACCCACATATTATGTTCATTTTAAAATAACATATAGCATTCTAAATATCTATCTTATATATAAATAAAAGAAAGCTACACCATTTATGACTTTAGATTGGCTGCATTGGCTGATTATTGTTTTTGGTTTGTTTGAATTATCTTCTTTTTGAATAGTAATAACTGTTAAATTTTGATTTTTTTATAAAAAGAAGACTAGCAAATTACCAATATAGTAAAATTAATGTAATTTTGTCACATTATTATAATTACTATACATCTACACAAATGCCATATGAGTTAATTAGAACACCTTTCTCACTTTTGAAGCCAATCTTAATATATATAAATCTCGTGTCACAATGTTTGTCCTCAATGGACTCCTAAACCACTTAACCGATTATAATAAAATTCGCACACCGTGTGCAGTTCGATCCAACTTGAGAGATAGGATAGTTTTTATGAAAAACCGCTAGTAGTATATATAACAATAAACAATTATAAATATAAAATCATGTCTGCCATCAAAATATATTGGAGATTTAGATAGAACAGAGATATAAGTTATAAAACTATTTTAAATAGGTTTCAAATACTCAAATTCTACTTAATTTTCGTATGTAATTAATATGACAAAATGTCACACTATCCGATAACTTAAAAGTTAAGTGTAGTCGAGTATTTAGCGATTGTATCTCAAACTTTCTACAACTTCATTTAATATGATTATATTAAGATTCAAAAGCAGATTGTTAGATTGTCTACCCATTGGTATGTAACATTAAAACCATAAGTTAAATAGAACTATAAAACCATAACCAAAACTAACTAACGATTACTTAAAACCACTATTTGGTTTGTAACGATCAATACTTTCTACTTATGTTCTTATAAATACCTAATATATGGCAAAAGATAAAAATGATGAGTTACCATTACCTTAGTTGCCTTTCGAAGCTCTAATGACTAAAACATTGAATTCGTTCATACAAAAATAAACATTGTCTTGGACAATTAAGCTTTCATATGACATAATTTTCTTCTAAATAACTTTGGAGGTACATAAAACAGCCTTTCGTTTTGCAATCTTGTACAATGTTTGCGAGTTATATTTCGTTCAGCCCGCCATTATTCTGTCCGGATTTTACGTTTTCCAATATTTTGTTGACGAATTCCGATGTTGTGCCGGCTATTTTCACTTCTGTAAATAACAAAAAGTTAAATTTTAAAAAAGGTTAGGGAGAAAAAGATATATTATATCGAATCAAAAGTTTTATGTATTTGTATTCATAAGAGAAAAAGTAAAAGTGAATAAATAGCTATGTAATGAGTATTTTCTATTTTTTTCTGGCAAGCACGAGACTTCTTTGTGCTGCCAGATTGCGAATTTTTATAATTGTCAAAAAATTTCGAATTTAGAAGCTTTCGCATTTACGCACTACATTAAAATAAGACGATCACATTTACGACATTACCTTTACACAAATAATTATTTATTATAGATATTCATAACAATGCTGTTTAAATAGATTTGTACATTATGTAATGAATAATTTACCTGTAGCCGTGCTAACAATATTATTAAGATGTGACGTCCATTCAACATTGTTGTCGGGGTTCGTCACTCGATTGCCTATTATTTGCTTCATTTGATGTATACCATTTATGAGACGCTCTGAAACAATGGCGGAGGATAAATAATTGCTCTTAAATTATAATAATTATATAGTTATTATAATAAATATAGTATGGTACATGAGAGAACCGTATCTTGTATTGAAATATAATCAGACAAATATGTATTTTGAATACATTTTCACTTAAATATGACCTAGGACGTGGACAATGTAACAGAAAAGATAAAAACAAATTTAAATATTTCCCTACATCCATTCTACATTCTGATTAGAATCTTGTTAGAATATTTCTTCACTTTGACACACACACTTCGAAAACCGGAATTACCTTTCAATAAAAAAAGAATTATTAATTAACTAGCGACCCGCCCCGGCTTCACACGGGTGCAATGGCGGCCGGCCGGTACCGCCGCAAACGCTACGT
>CAJQZM010041896.1:0-28329 GCA_907164665.1 Colias nastes | reverse complement strand
CGTTGCGTAGTTTCAAAGATTTAAGCGTACAAAGGGACATAGGGACACAGAAAGCGACTTTGTTTTATACTATGTAGTGATTACCTATGTGTTTACAAATACTCACTGTGTTCCTGCTGTAACCCATACAGTTTCAATTTATTAGCTTCATGCTGGGCCTTTTTCTTTAACCGACAAGCGCGGGAGGCTAGTTTGTTTTTCTCCTTTCTCGTTTTTGGTCTTACATTGAACGGTAACTCACTGACAGGTATCATATCGTTTATGACTTTACTCAGATTGTCCAATTCCAAACCAATAAGATATAACTTTCTTGGATTTGGTGTGAGATCGTTGCCATCGCCTTTCCTTGCTTTTCCACTGAAATAAAATAAAAAAAACGATATTATTGTTACTTTAAAAAGTTGTTAAAGTCTTTGACGTTTTAAATAAAATGCATTTTTATTAATAAGTACCTACACTCGACCTTTTTTAAACACTTCAGTACGAGTGTTTCACGTTCGATACTTTCGTAACTAAATGAAAAATCTCGTAAGTATATAATCCGTTAGTCTAAAATTTCTAAAATTTTATTTGTCTCTTTTTATAAACCTAAGTCTAGTCTGCAGAAATAAACAGAGTTTTGCGGTTATCTACTATATAAAAATAAGTCGCGTTTTCCTTCCTGACGCTATAACTCCAGAACGCACGAACCGATTTCCACGGATTTGCATTCGTTGGAAAGGTCTCTGGCTCCGTGAGGTTTGTAGCAAAGAAAATTCAGGAAACATTTCAACAGAAAAGCGGGAAAACCGGGAAAATCATTTTTCACATACAGCGCCTTATGTAACATTTCGTTTGGTATTTAAACATAAGGTGGCGAAACGGAGTTCGGCCGAGTTCGCTAGTAACTTATAAACATTTTATGACGTCCGAGCGTTTTTTGCATATTATCCATTTCATAAAGCTGTGACTCATACTCTTCCAATGTTTTGATCAAAACAAATGTCGTCAGAGTGAAAAACCAGTATAATATTATTTTGTACTGCATAGAGCGACATTATAGCGATTTTGGGGCTGTGCAGGTAGCATGATGTAACTTAAGCCAATCTTAAGTTATTTTTATAAGAGATGACCTTGGTCTACAAACATACCTGTGTTTTATGCCTTTAACATTACAGTTTGGACTGAAAACTGGATCAGTGACAGAATTCAAAACATGAGGGTCTTCCGATTTCTTCTTCAATACCAGTCGTTGTCCTTTCGGCCCCTTAGCTTGTACATTGTACTGCCAGAAATACCTTTCCTTTTTAGCGTTGTGTCGCGCTTCTTTTTTCTCTGGACTTTCGTCATTTGATTCTAAAAAAAATATTTTAGTTAGGTACTTATGTGATTTTTTTTTTCAATTAATTATATGATCAAGCGATCATTATTACACTGAATTTATACGAGAAGTTTTTCATTGATATGTTCCTAGTAAGGATACGAACGAAAATAGCATTTAATAGAGAGAAAGTTCGAAATTAATAATAATCTTATCAGTAAATTTGAACTTTCCCTTTCCAGTAAATTAATTATGAACAATTTTAGGTGAAATTTAATAGTCATTTAAATCCGCAGGATAATGCAGATATTTTCAAATAAAATTTTCGTTATCACAGTAATAGAACAGATTTTAAAATAAAACACATACCATCAGAAGAGAGATCCTCGTATCGGTCGCTATCTTCGTCCGATTCGATATCCCTGTCATCCTCATCCTGTGAAAAGTCTCCCGTTCCAGGGCTTAACAGACTTCCGGATAGCGAGGAAACTGATCCTGCTTCAGCGAGCGAGCTCGTGGACAGTAAGTGCTTACGAGGCTCGCGACGCTGCCATATCTATCAAACATTTTATACTATATTTATTTATTTATTTAAATTTAATTATACATAGTTAATATTATTGTCATAATCTATACTAATATTATAAAGCTGAAGAGTTTCTTTGTTTGTTTGAACGCCCTACTCTCAAGAACTACTGGTCCGATTTGAAAAATTCTTTCGGTGTTAGATAGCTCATTAGGAAGGCTATAGGCTATACATCATCACGCTAAGACCAACAGGAGCGGAGCAGCGCGGGTGAAACCGCGGGGAACAGCTAGTAATATTATAAACAAGAAAGTTTATGGATGTATGGATGTGTTATTCTTTCACATAAAAACTACAGGACAGATTTAGATTAAAACTTAACTAATAGGAATATAGGTTTCAGAATAACAATATATCAGAATAGCTATAGAAATACTTGATTTTGCATGCGGCTTCGTCCACAGGTGAAACCGCGTGGCACAGCTAGTATTTATACATAATTATTGTACCACACCATTTAACATTTAAATATATAAAATACATAGTATAGAGAAGAGGTAAAGTATATTTATCCATGTTCTATTGAACAACAACAAGGTTTGTTTAGTGAATGAGTATATTAAACTTGGAAATCCATACATCAATGATGGTAAATAATCAATAACAGGGTAAAATTGGAAAAACACAGTTGTTTGTCGAAGAACAAACAGTTTGTTTTGATCATTCTTATTGGAAAATCCTTTTAAATGTATTTTTTTGAACAAATTATAAGCAATGAGTGAAATGCAATAGGGAAAATGATTATTTAAAATGTATTTAATATGTAATAACCCCTACAACGATTTTCTTACAAGGAAAATGTAAAATTTTTATGATTTTAGTCATTTGTTAGAAATAGTTTTTAATAGTTTGTAGCATTCTAGAGTTAATCGCTTTTTGAAGGAAACATTAATAATGATGTGATAATAATGTACACATGTAACATGATATTAACATTCACGTAATTTCAGGTAAGTATATAAAAAATAAACCTTAATCAAAGTTAAAAACACTCACTTTATTTGAATATTTTATAATTATCTTTTGATATAATTCAGTGCGAAGTTTTATTAAATCTTGAACTAGCTTTCCGCCGGCGGCTCCACCCGCGGTTTCAAAGAAAAACTCGCATAGTTCCCGTTCCCGTGGAATTTCCGGGATAAAACCTTTCCTATATTACTCGTGGATAATGTAGCTTTCGAATGGTGAAAGAATTTTTAAAATCGGTCCAGTAGTTTATGAGCCTATTCATTACAATCAAACAAACAAACAAACAAACAAACAAAGTTTTCCTCTTTATAATATTAGTGTAGATAAAGATAAGGCCACATACTTCAGATATATTAGTTACAGTATTTAAAAAAGGTAAAAATATAATATTATATATTCTTAAAGTTATGAAATAGCTTCTATTTCTTGCATCAGTAATTTGATATAAGTATACAATATATTGTTTACATAGTACATACATTATAATTAATTTTATTTACCTGTTCCATAGTTAAATGTGTTGGAGCCGATGATGACAATTGTGCTGGTTGTGACTTTACACTAGTTGGATAGGGTGGTAGCACTGACGATGCAGGGACTGACTGTCCTAGAGCTATTTCACCACTATAACCATCCATTCGCATTAACATTTCTGGTAATTGGTTCATTGGCTGTGCGAAACTGGACGAAGCAGAGCTATGCTGACTTGACGGAGAGAATGCAAGCTGAGCTCGACTGTATGGACTACAGGGACTCTCGGAAGCTAGTGGAGCAGTCTGTAAAGTATTTGCATCCCGCCTGGAACCAGTCATCGCACCACCAATTTGTATACAATATTCACTCTCTTCTGGCATCAACAAATCGGCAAAGTCCAAATCATCCAATGATGTATCTGGGTTTGCGTTTAACTCCGCCAGTGTCGGCCCCAATATTAAATCAGCTTTGTCAACTTGAAATATATCATCGTCCTCCATTTTAAACGGCTCAATTTTAGAATTCTCCGCATCGAAAGACAGCTTGTTGTAAGTGGGAACACTGTGGAAGGAACCTACTTGAGTGTCGGGTAAACAAAGGTCGAAATCAGAGTTCAAGTCACTAAAATCGGTACGCCTCTGTGGTATTGGTACAGAAGCGGACATCGTGCCCAATTCGAAGGGCGATTCCTGCTTTATATCAAAACTGGACTCTAAAAGAAAGTCATGAGTGTAAATAGAATCCGACATTGCACGTGTTTATGTAGGTTGACCTTGACGTAGAATCGTCTCGTTGATACACAGGCGCACGCTTACGTCTTTATCGATTTTAATTCACTGAGGCCCACGTGTCGTTTACAATGTTTATTTATTTTGATTGTATATAACAAATATATTATATGTCACCATTGCACACTGTTATGAAATGATTTATCTGGGTCAATTTCATCTTTCAATTACATAATGGAAAACACAACACTAAATAAAATCCACTTAATTATTCACAATGACTTGATATTGTAGCTATTTAGAGCAATATAGATTGTTAATACACACAGGATTGAAAACGTTTCAACTCAATAACAAGTCTCACAGAATACACTCAAATTGATATTAAAAACAGTGTTCAAAATATTTCCTGATAAAATTTTTACAATAACAAAAACACTTGCACGAGATTAGACTAGTCGAGAAGTAAACAAAGATTTCACGTTATTATTATTCAGCATATATTCAAAGGTCATTAGAAAGCAATAGGTATAGGAAATGACAAGTGACAAAAAGAGATAAAAGATTTGCCAATCTTGTCGTTGCTAAAATCAGGAAAACAAATTTTGCGGGACGGGAGGGTATCGGTCAGTCAGGATGTGTGCATAGGGAGGCGACAAATATCTTATTATTATTTACATTTGTGTTTCTTTATATTCCTATGGAAAAAAATAATTTTCGTCATAATATTTGAGTTCATTTTATATAAAATACATTCATGTTTATCAGTTTTCTAATAAAATGATTATCTGTGTACAATCAATCAGTGAGGCTGTATACAAACTTACCATTGCCTAGGAAGCCATGATGTAAAGTTAAAAATTATGTTTGACAGTGACAATTACACAATGAACAATCAGACTTTAACAGCTGAGCGTCAAATATAAAAGCTCAGTTGTAAATTTTCTCTGTAAAATATAATATTTAGTATGGGCGACGACGAAATTAATTCTAGTAAAAAATGTGAAAAAAATAAATACAATGTCATTATAATTGGCGGCGGTGTGGCAGGTCTAGCCGCCGCTAATCATCTTATCAATAATGGGATGCAGGACTTTATCATAATAGAGGCAAGAAAACGTATCGGTGGTCGTATTATTGCTATACCGATGAAACATCACAGAGTAGAACTAGGAGCGAACTGGATCCACGGCGTTTTGGGTAATCCAATATACGAGTTGGCAACAGCAAACGGACTTGTAAATATAATCAACGTACCAAAACCACATAAGGTTATAGCTGCAACAGAGGATGGAAAGCAAGTACCTTTCGGCGTTTTACATGAAATTCATGAGGCTTATGTGTGTTTTTTAAGACGATGCGAGGAGTATTTTTTGTGTCAGTATCTACCACCGCCTGATATTCACAGTGTGGGCGAACATATAAATCTTGAAGCAGCAATATATCTTGAGCGCTTACCGACGTCAGAAGAGAAAAGGCTGCGACGCCTAATATTCGACTGTCTTTTAAAACGTGAAACATGTATATCTGGATGTAATTCAATGGATGAAATTGATCTTTTAGAACTTGGTAGTTACACAGAATTACAAGGTGGTAATATTTTGATACCTTCAGGGTACAGTCGAATTTTAGAACCATTGACCAAGAATATTTCAGCAGATAAAATAATGTCAAATCATCCAGTGTCTAAAATAATTTGGAATACAAATGGAAACTCTGATGATTTAGGCGAAGAATCAGAAGATTCAGATCAGACTGTTATAGAGGATATCTCAAAAACATCAGCCCCGGATCAAGCTGGGCAACTCAATAAAGCTAGCATAGAATCTGAAGACAAGCCAAAGAAAAGGACACATTTAGTTGAGGTACACTGTGACAATGGTGAAAGTTATTATGCTAATCATGTTATATGCACAATTCCTTTGGGTGTACTAAAGGATCACGCCAGCACTCTATTTGAACCATCATTACCTCAATACAAATTGGAGGCAATAGAAAGGTTGCTATTTAGTGCTGTTGATAAAATTTATTTAGAATATGAAAGACCGTTTCTTAATCCTGACATAACTGAGATTATGTTGCTTTGGGATAATGCCTCGTCCATGGAAAGTATGGCAGATTCATGGTATAAAAAAATTTACTCATTTACAAAAGTAACGGAAACCCTTTTATTAGGCTGGGTATCAGGTAAAGAGGCTGAGTACATGGAAACTTTATCAATGGAGGAGGTTGGAGTGACATGTACTAAGATATTGAGGAAGTTTTTAAATGACCCCTTTGTTCCAGAGCCTATACTCTGTGTTTGGTAAGATTCTTCTTATATATCGTTTTTTTTTAGTAACTTTAATGTTTTGGACTATGAAGCTAGACATCTGGCTTCCTAAAGCTCTACAATGTTTGTAGAGTAGTGAACTTCATAGAGTAAAGGGGGGTTATCATCTCCAATTAACAAAATAGTAGTGATGTAATATTGCATGTATTACAATTATTATTATTTAATTATAAACAAATCCACAAGATAGAGCAAGTGATTCACTGAAGGAATTTGTAAAGCCAAGCCCAATACCTTACTTAGCATATTATCAATCTACACACAATAATCATAATTAGCAAAGTATTTCAAAATTATGTCAAAATATTATAATTTTCATATTATTTTGGAACCAATTAGATTTTATCAGTTCTTCCATATCTAGAGCATATTATTATTAATACCCATGTGTTTATCTAGCAAGCTGATAAATTTATCCTTTTATTATCTCAACCTTTAATTGTCTTCATTTAAAATTACAGGAGCTGAAAATTTTATTTTAATCCCAATTTAAAACCACTAGTCTATATTCTTATAGACTTAACAACTGTACTAATAACTTACTTCTGTAATAATAACAACAACAACAAACAATGTATCAAAAATATAATTATCAATATTTTTTGTATAATCAATAATTTTAATAAGAATGTTCTGTCATTTCAGTACTAGTTGGAAAAAGCAACCGTACACACGCGGCGCATACACAGCTATCGGAGTAGGTGCAACTCAGAGTGATGTAGAGAGCTTAGCCCAACCATTATTTAGGAATGTACGTGATAAAAAGGTAGTAGCTAGTTATCTTATCATATCATTAATCAGACCATATTTGTATCTTAGCTATAATAGAAATTCCAATTTATTATTTATTGTGTTTTTTGGCCTTGTTAATGTAATGTTATTATTGCTGAAATGTCAATGCACCTCTATAAGATGGTTTCATATCTTTAGAATACAGATACATAATAATAATCATTATATTGACTGAAAAGTATTCTAATAGTTTTGCCGCCGTAACATTGTAAAAATCGCGAGATATAATCTAACGGTTTCTACTAATTTACGGTGGCAGTTATAACAAAGCTACTGTTCAGGTCTGAATAAATTCAAATAATTTATAAACACCATTTTTCACATGCCCCTGCTTTAAATAATGCTTTGAAAGTGAATTGTTAAGATGCCTTTCACATTTCTTTCACTAATTTACTTTATGGCCAAGTAAGAATCTTCAGTGCCCTGCCAGACCAAATGTTTTTGATGTATGACTGAAATAATCTGCATTTTTATTATGTTGTAAGTTTTTACACATTAAACTGATATTGTAAGCTGTTGATTTCATGGAGATGTAATTTTTATTTGCCAACTATTACACAAATACTTATAAGTTATTTCCTGTATGATGAACATGGTTTATAATTTTTTTTATCATTGTTATTTCTTAAATTTTCAGCCAGTATTACTCTTCGCTGGAGAGCATACACACAGCAGCTTTTATTCAACAGTGCACGGAGCTTATTTATCAGGTCAAATTGCCGCTCGGAGGATACTAACTCCGGATATAGCACCAGAAAATGATCTAGAATGTCCTGGATCAGCTGATATCAATGCATGGATTCAAGGTATACAGTTAGAAGGGTAAAGTTACCATTATCTGTGGAATCACTTTTTTTCATGACAATGGCAGCAGGCCTGTTATAATGTTTTTATAGACTCTGTAGGATGTGATAGTAATTAATATTTATTTAGGTTTATTGAGCCTTATGGCAGCATATAAGACAATGCAATTTTCATAAAATGGCTTATGGTTTATGCGTTTATAATTTTGTATTAGATTAGTTAAAATTTATAATGAGTTGAACATAATATTCTATGCGCTTCAAATTGAAAAATGTTATAATTTTTTTTTAATATTGTGGTATTTTGTTAAGTATATGAGTATAGCTATTTATTACATACATGCATTGGTTTTTGTTTAGATTGAAATGTTTAAATTTGTTAATTTTGTGTAATCTATGATATATAATGCAATAGTCATAGAATCTACAATTTCGATTACTCCAGTCTGTATTTATATATTTATGTCCATTACTGTTTCAAAAGTAATGAATGGATAACATTTCGTAATTTTATGTTTAGAATTATTTTTATATTCAACTAGCGGTCCGCCCCGGCTTCGTCCGTGGTACATATTTACGTTTTCACTACATAAGAACCATCCTCGTACTTCAAGGAATATAATAAAAAAGAATTATCGAAATCGGTTCAGCCGTTCACACGTGATGCCGTGACAACGCGAAACGGGTTTCATTTTTATATACCTACATAGATTTAAAATTATCTCAAATCGTAAAGTTTTACCTCGAGCTTCAATTCCGAGTTTTCTGGATAGTTAATAAATAGGCATTTATGTAATCTAGATAAGATGTAGGTTTTTCATTGATCAGAAATTAAGGCTTCACCCAATCGTCTACTAGAGTCGTAACGGCTTAATAAAGAACCCTATGAAGTTGCAATAAGGCATACATTTCAATTGACCAAGGTTTATGTTTGCTCTCTAATTTATCTTATATATAAACTAAACGCCTTTCACATTCAAGAACTTATGCTTCAAACTTGTTCTATAAATAAATAAATAAAATTTATGTAGGTAGCGGTACCTATATTATGTGAATACTGAATACTTAAGAGAAAAGCAAGCAAGCAAAAAAACGTTGGGTAAACGGTCTTCCGTATTAAATGCCTACAATGTGAAGAACAATGTTAACAAAAATTGACATGTTTCATTAGGACAATATTTTGTGATGTTCCCCATTAATTATAATATGAAATATTAAAGTATATATATGATCTCTGCCTAAAATGTAATTGACTAATAAATAATGTTTAATTCTATACAAAAACAGATTATGAAGTCGTGTACACTGTGTTCATTATCTAGAGACGCAAATAATAGGCTATGGCGTGGAACCAATAGGTAATAGAAATAACTAGTTTCATTGTTATAATATCATGCCCTGTAAAGTTGACACATTTTTTAATTGTTTAATATAATATCACGGGGTTTTAATTATCTAAAATATTGCAATTTTGTCTGCTAGAATACGCATGTTTTACGTAACTGAAATAGGTAGATTTATTAAACTTGATAATTTTGATGAATGGTAATCTATAATAGGGTAGGTAAATTATATGAACTGTGAAATTATCTTCGATCATGAATGTATGGATTTGCGATGAATGGAATGGAATTCACATAATTACAAAATAGCACAAAATCGATTTTCATACAATAGCTGGATAAGACTTATGTTATAAAAATATGTATGTATTTAATTATAATATATACAACCAATTATGGACTACACAATGTGTATTATATGTACCAAAGCGTATTTTTTTTACTAATAATGTTTTTTTACCATTATTGCACTAAAACCGTTATTCCAAATCTTATGTATTTTTTTTTATTCTCTCTGGATTGGTAGAGTTAATCATGCACATTGTTATTATGAATCGCATACAGCGATGTTAATAGTGATACATACATTTACACATAAATATTAGGAATTATGTTATGAAATTTATTGAAAATAACCTGCTGTTCAATTTTCTAGTCAGGTGCAGGTTTTGTAATGCTTAAATAAAATCATATAAAAAAACAAGTTTATTTTATTCAGAAACTAGTAACCCTGAAATGGATGAACTCCGCTTGCTTCCTCTGTGCAACAAAATATTATGTAACTATTCCAAAAATTATTATTATACTTAAGTAATCACGGACGGTTCTCAATTTAACTGGCAATCAAAATTAATTAAGAAAACAAAAAGTTAGTTTGTTGTTGTTTAGCAAACTACATACTTTGCTGTCCTTGAAAATGCTGCCACGGGATAAGGGACAAAAAATAATCGGTCCTCTTTTCTCACATATGGATGACATAAGTTTTTCTCTTTCTCGTGTGAGTGAGAAAAAAAGACTTATCGAAGTCTATAGCTTTCTCTGTCTACGAAATGTAATCACTAATCAGCTTTTTTTCTGTGAATGATAAAGGGGTTTGAAACTTTTTGTATGGACGCTGGCATATCGACCCGCCGCCATTTTGATTTTTTTTCAAAATCGCGGCGCACGATTAAAGTGGTATGTATGGATAGAGGACACATAGACGAACAAAAAATGTCTCATAACATAGTACCCTAAAGCGTCACATTACCGAGATATTTGGAGGTAAATATTCACTTATGAGTACAACGACAAACACTAAAAATAGACTTATTACGTGTCTATATGCATAATATTATCTCCAAATAATCACTCCCAGGTAGATTATTATTATTACAGGAAGAAAGTAGGTATTCATTACATTACTTACATTTTTATGTAATGTATGTATGTTTTTATGTAATGAATCAACCTACTTTCTTCCAATAAACTGTTAATAATAATAATCTACCTGGGAGTGATTATTTGGAGATAATATTATGCATATAGACACGTAATAAGTCAATTTTTAGTGTTTGTCGTTGTACTCATAAGTGAATATTTACCTCCAAATATCTCGGTAATGTGACGCTTTAGGGTACTATGTTATAAGACATTTTTTGTTTGTCTATGTATCCTCTATCCATACATACCACTTTTATCGTGCGCCGCGATTTTGAAAAAAAATCAAAATGGCGGCGGGTTGATATGCCAGAAAGTTTCAATGCCCTTTGGATAAATTATGGTGTTAAAGAAACAACAGAATTAGAAAAATATTTTATTAAGAATTTAACATATTAATATAATATATGTAAATCAAACATAATATGCAATAAAATGCATAATAGCACCTTGAAAAAAAATGATAACAATATTCAGATTATTGTATAATGTATATTATACATATGAAGACATTTTACCTATGTGTATACTTTAAGTAGCTGCCTTTTCGATAAATAAAAAAACACAATATGTTTTACGTTTTACCATACAATGTGCATACAGTTTTTGGAGATAGTTACAATACTTATCCTCAATGGAATGTTAATTTAATACTGATTTGTCCTTATTGAATATAATATCTATAAAAGTAAATTAAATATCATGGCTAAAAATTTAAAATAATATTACTTAAACCCATCTTTTTTGGTCTCTTTGATTGCATTAATAATTATTATCAGAAAAGCATTAGGGTAAGTACCCACCAGAATTTTTTTTTTACAATATTTGGTTTTTTCTTCAATTTTTGCTATTGTGATTTAGTTTGCTTGCAATATAACAAAATTAATTCTAAAAGTGATTAATTTTCTGGCAAGCAAAAATTTTGTTAGTAGGTTAGAACTTTAAATATTGTCCCCATTCACCCGTTTTTCTTATAATATGTTAATTGTTTTGTTAAACTTCTTAGATTATTATATGATTATTGAATAAAAAGATATACATATTATGGGCATTAATACTTTAAATTCAAAACTTTCAAGTAAAAATAAGCTTGCTTGTAGCTGACACAATATTCCGATTTCAGATCCATGAAGTAATAAATAAAAAGAAAAATAAATACATATACATTAACCCGGCGTCATTGAGGTTGGGTCAAAATGACCCGGCTTGTTTATAATTTACAATATCTTTGTAATTACGTGCACGATTGTGCTGTTCTTTGTAGTAGCTGGAGCTAATAATGTACATTAAACGTTTTGGAAGTGAAATCCTTTCGTCATCGAGTGTACTAGGAGCTACATGCGTGTATTTTCGAAAAAGGTAAATATGACCCATCCTCACAATTGATGTAACATTTTCGCGCCATGGCTAAGTTATCGATTTTTACTGTTGTGTAGGATTTATTGGTGTCTGCAAACATTTTTTTTGCTTGTTTCTGTGAATTTAATGTTTTTATTTGTCCAACAGGTACTTATTATAAAATAGGTACTATAAACGGATAGAATAGAAAATATCACGTATCATGGCGGGTTTAGACTCTTGACTGACTCAGACTTACCTTATTATGATGATGAAGTAGAAGAAGAGGATCATGTTAGAGTGCAGAGTGTGTTTCAAGCGGAGAAAAGCGAAAACCCGAATTCAATACCTTTTACAATAAAACTAAATATGGGGTTGACGTCGCTGATGAACTTTGCGCCTCATATGATGTGAGTCGTAACTCCAAAAGGTGGCCCCTGACAATTTTTATGCCATGTTGGACACACAGAAATTAAAGCGCTTATAATACGTCGCATAAATAAAAACAAACCAAACGATAAGCGACGTAATTTTTTGAAAAACTTAGGTCTTGCTCTGGTCTTAGAACATTTGAAAATTCGCCAGGAATTGATCGATAGCAATGACAAATGGGCAAAAGAATCAGAGAATTTATTGGTGGATCATCAGAGGAGCCACCTGCAATTCCCGCAAAAGATGTTAAGTGTGTCCGGAAATAAAAATAGTAAAACAAAACATTTTTGTCATGCTTGCCCTAAATTTATTTGTCCTGAACGCATCATGGCTTTCTGTACTGATTTCATTTACAACGAAGATTCTAATTAGCTTTGTTAAAGTTTTTTTCTAATATATTAGACTCAAGTTTATAAAAATGCTATTTGTAACCAAAATTACTGGTTATTAGCGTAGGAATGACATGAAAACGTAAGAGGTCTATATTTTGTTCCTGTTTTTATGAGTTTATGTCAAAGTTGATTAAAGTGAATAAAACGTTGGTTAATTATTATTTTTATTTTATATTATCAAAACCAGAATACCTATAACCTATAATAATAACACAGAATACTAATTTTCTTAAAAAGTTTAAAAATAACAACTATAAAATATATGGGTAATATTGACCCACCTCAACGTTCGCGTATCTGTTTTCTACCACAATGACGCCGGGTTAAGTAAAAATAAAAATATATAAATAACCATTTTTTTGGAAACAAATGTTTCAACTATACATATAGCAATTTTTTATACTCTTCATAAATTTGAGGGTTTGCTCTTAATATAACAGAGAGCCAGCAGTAAATGAGTATTTGAAATTTATATGGTACAAAGTATTTGTGTCATTTTAACGTACAACATGCAATTCAATAGTAGAATTTTTTCTCGATACAACAGGTAAGAGATTCCTTTCAACTTCTTGTGACAGCTCATGCCAAGCACATTTACCAATTAAAGGCACTTCCTCAAGAGGAGGTCTGAATACTACAAGTAGCGAGAGACAGCAACCATGAGCTGAAGGATCGGCTTCCACATTAAACAGGCCCAATGGTCTGTGCTGTGCAACATCAGCCCCAAACATTTCAACCATAAACCTTCTCAACGTAGAATGAACACTTTTAGCTGGATTTATTTCACATGTAGGAAAATGTATAGAACTTTTCTCACTCAATAATACATGCAATCTGTTTGTACTTCGTTTTTTTATTAGGACTATAAGTCGCAATAGATCTTTTGTGTGTGGAGTTGGTGCCGGTAGAATGTTTTTATGCCAGGTTTCACCAGGACGGTTCTGTTTGTACATTTTAGCTCGCTCAATTAAATGCAAAACGTCATTTGCTCGTAAAGTTATCTCATCTAAATTCGAAATCCATTTTGCCTGTAAAGATTCTTTATCAGCTTTTGCTGGTGTTTTGAGTTCGCCACCAGTCACTTTTCCCGTTAAAACAAACCTGTACCAAGTACCGCCCGCGGTTTCCACGACTAGTAAAGTTTCTGGTTTGCAGTACAGCCCAGTTTCCTCGAGTACCTCTCTTGCTGCAGCTTGAACAATTGTTTCGTCTTTTTCCATACGACCCGCAGGAAGATACCACTTACCGGCGCAACTTTCTTTGGCCTCTTGCATCATTAAAATCTCATTGTTTTCATTCAATATCACACAGGCTACGACATAAGTTACATTACTGCCGAGTACAGGTTTAAAATTAGAAGGAGTCGTTGGCGTTATGCCTTGAGATTCAGCAACAGAGTTCTGGTCGGCTATAGTAAAATCGCAAAAATCATTTTCATCTCCATCGAGGCCTAATCCATCGAGTAATTTGTTAATATTCACGTCCACTTGGCGCGACATAGTTACCCACTTTTAAATTTAAAATTCTACTTACATTCACAATATTTACCGACAATAATTTAAAAAGCATGAAAAACTTTTAGATTTAGTTAATGTTAATGTTTATAATCGAGTGAAATAGAAATAAATATTTTTGTACTATTGATTGTTAACACTTTGACATTGTAGCTACCTACCACTACATGATCGAACTCAATCAAAAAACCGGAATGCGATTACGGTACGTAGGTATTGTGCGTATAGCGGACTGCGGAAATAATAAATTCACAACTTCACGAGTCAAGATTCAAGAATGCGGATTGAGCAAGTTCGTGTTTTGAGGGCCCGTGTGTATTTAACATTTAATTTTTAAAGATTAAATAAGAACAGTTGTTCAGTTGTAATTTGGTTGTAATATTGAGAATGAAAAGAAATATAATTATTAGTACAATGTTTAGTAGTTACATAATTAGCAGTAATTCATAAAAAAAAACTAACTTACTCAAATATACGATAAACAAACGAATATATTATAATCTAGATTAGTTAGCCTTACTTTGGCTTAATTTATTCAAGTTCTCAGATTTGGTTTATTATAGCATGCATGAAATATTATCATAGTCGTCCGTTTTGTCCTTAGTACTGCGTTAATTTAATTGTATGGTTCAGTATCATTTTACAAATATTTTAAATACTCACGAGAAAAGCATTTTTTTTTTAAATTAGCGCTTGAAAACTTAGAGCTTGAAAACGATAAAATTAAAAAACCACAGACACAAAATTGTTAGTGTCAAAGTCACAACTGATATGAGATTACTTACTCTGTAGCTATGACATTTCGATCTGTCATATCATGAAAATTGAAATGTTTGTCTTCTGTCAGAATTTTGTCTGTTGTCGGGTCGGTCAAAGTATTTTTAATTTTATTTGGGTGTAAGTTGTTTATTAGTTGTGCGTTTAAAACTCTTACGATTCCTTTAGCAATGTTTTTAAATTGATGACAAAGTAAACCTGTCTAACATGACATTAAAAAATGAAGATTTACAAGAGCACACCAAAAGGTTACGTTTTAAGAATGTTAACCAAACTAACTCCGGAGAGTTTACGGATAGGGTGATTAAAGAGATAAAAAGCAAAGGTAAGATTTATAGATAAAGTCAAAAACTATCTGTAATAAATTATTATTCCTAATGTCTTTTGATTTATCTTTAAATTTCCAGATGGTGAAAAAAATGCTTCACTGTTTACATTTCTGCATGTAGAACTCACTAGAGGCTATTTATTGGAACACGATGAAGAAAGATTCTCAGCGAGACGAGAGAAGGTGTATTCATTTATTAAAATACCACAAGAATTGGAGAAATTTATGGCATATGGATTTTTTCAATGTGCCGATTCGCTCCTGTTCATTTATACATTTCTTCCCTTAAGATTTATAATGGCGTTTTGGTCCTTTTTGGAAAGATTATTTAGAAGATGTTTTGGGTAAGTTTTATGTTAAAGTAGTTATTTTGTTCATTAATATGAAGCATAAGCTATTTAAGTTCCCAGCCATATTAGTGTATAATTCTTAATTAATTATGCTAAGTTGTTAGAAAGAAGAGCAGGTACTATTAAATAACTTTTTCAGGTTCTGCTCAAACTCCCATAGAAGTATACTAAAACCGGCTGAGACATGTGATGTACTTAAAGGATTCATACTCTTAATATGTAGTATATTAATGTGTTATATAGATACCAATATGATGTATCATCTAGTGAAGAGTCAGAGTGTTATGAAGTTATATATATTCTATAATATGTTAGAGGTTGGAGACAGGTTGTTTTCAGCGTTTGGACAAGATACAATTGATGCGTTGTTCTGGACAGCGACAGAACCAAGGGATAGAAAACGGGAACATTTGGGTGTTATACCACACTTGATTTTTGCTATGATATATGTCTGTATCCTTTTTAATAACTCAGGCCACGGAACCACAGACACAATTTCTATTGTGTCTGGGACCGATCGGGCCGCTTGGGACTCAATGGGTTAAATGATATGCAGATCTAATAAGACTTGAGATATTTTTTATTGTAAGAATGTATTAAATAGATTTTGCAGTGCTATTTATTAAATCTCATGTTTTTCTTATATGAAAATGTGATAGGCAAAATATTATCATCAGATGTAATATATTGATTAGTAATTATACAAGTAATTGATAATTTACTCTTTTTGATTGTAATTTTTAATGGTTTATGAGAGACATCAAATTATGTCAACAAATTTTTCTTAGATTATTAATGGAATATAAATTGTTTTTCAATAATAATAAACATTGCAATACTATTTTCTTAACACAAATTCAGTTCTCCACAGCCTACTGGTGTTATTTCAAGCGACAACACTCAATGTGGCATTCAATTCCAACAACAAGAGTCTACTCATCATTATGATGTCCAATAATGTAAGTTGAGTCATTTAGGTTGCATCATTTAATTAGCGCTTTGCTAACAATATGCTAATAAACAATGGCTATTGTAGTATATGGATATTGTTATGTTCTTTGATATTGTTGATTGTAATTATGATTTTTTGATCCTTGTAACTTAGTATGAATGTATTGTTGATTGATACAGGAAATAAACTTATGTTGCAGCCAAACAATTAAATGTACTGTTTCATTTATATCCTAGGCTCTTGCCTAAATGGCTGATTTATAAACACAAAAACATTTATAATAATAATTTGGGCTTTATTAAATAGATTGCTCAGAATGCTGTCTTCATTAACCTAACCTAGTAGAATAAATACCATAAATCTTTAAACAATGTAAAAACAACTACAAAATGTAAAAACAATTTTTACAGTTCGTAGAGCTAAAAGGCAGCGTATTCAAAAAGTTTGACAAGAACAACCTCTTCCAAGTGTCTTGCAGTGACGTCAGAGAGAGGTTACATCTGTCCGTACTATTATTTATAGTAGTGCTACAGACTATGAAGGAATATGTGTGGAAAGAGGAACGGTTTTGGATTTTGGCGCCAGACTGTGTGCTTGTGTTGACGTTTGAGGTTATAATTGATTGGGTGAAGCACGCTTTTATAACTCGGTGAGTAATAAAACATTTAAATATAGAGATATATATAGACTTTGTAAAAAGTTGTTTTTATCAAGTGCAAATGAAACACCTTTATATTGTAAAAATACAAAATTATAGTACCTATATAAAATTTTAAACATTTCAAAAACAATTAATAAACAAATAATTAATTTGAATTATAACATGAATTTCAACCATCGTTGTCTATGAATTTGTGTCTATGCGTACGCATTGTGCGTATTGAACACGTGCAATCAAACGTTCGTCACTCACTCTTTGCCGATTTCCGCGTTTCGCGATTTCACAAACACCATAATATATTATTGCATTTATGATGATGATGATGATGATATTAATATTTTGGCCAAACCAAAAATCAATTATACTTTTATCATTTAGTTTCAACGAGATCCCCTACGGCGTGTACCGCGAGTACACAGTGAGCCTCGCGTACGATGTTGCCCAAACTCGACAGAAATATGCGTTTAGCGATCATTCGGACTTAGTAGCGAGGCGGATGGGCTTTATACCACTTCCTTTAGGGGTGGTTATCACGAGAGTGTTGGTGCACGCTGTTAAAGTCGATGGGTGAGTGTTTTATTAAAAAAAAAGTGTGTTGTCTATGGTTTGTCTAATGCTCTATGGCTAAAAGAATAGTGCGGTGGGAAATAAATATTATTATAATGGTCAGTGTTTGTAAAAGTTAATAGGGGAAATTCTTTTGTTTGTACCTTGATAGTTTAAATAATAAGGTCGAATATAAAATAAAAAAAAAAAAGTTTTAAAAGAATTTAATATTGTTTTAAATTCTTAAATGTCGTACAAGTTTCAGTTGACATAAAGGTACTTTATGTGTTAAGTATAATTACAATTGCAAATTATTATGATATAGTTGATTGGATACTTAACATTTTTCTTATAATACACATCATACATAATTATATCATTAAATTATAATTTTATTTCCCAGATTCGCGGCAATATTCCTAATCTTCCTAGCATACATATGCCTGATAACGGTGCGTGTGTTGATATCGATAGTGATACTGGGTAAAGCGTGCGACCTCATCACGTTGCACCAAAGCGAAAAGACTGACAGCCATCAGACTACGCCTAAACGGTAAGATATTATCAATAATTTTTTATAGTCAAGAAAAAAGGCTATGAACGGAAAGAAAAGTAAAATTAATAATTTTCTTGTTTTTTATATTGCTTTGTTACAACGAAATTTTGAGATTAGAGAAGCAGTTTGAGATTAGAGAAACATGTTTCATGTGACAAGAAACATAATACTATGTCGTTTCAAAGGAAAAAAAAAGTATTCTCCAATTTAAAGACCAAACAAAATATATTATATATTTTGACTCGTATGATTCAACAATTTAAGAGTGTGCTCGTGTGTGAATTATTTAACCATTTTGTTAGTTTTTTTCTTTAGTTCATACAAATTGATCCAGTTGTTTAATCTTATTAAGTTAAAATATCCCAATATACAAACCAATACAATAATGTAATTATATATTTATTTTTCAGAGAACACAAAGACTTCAAAGAGATCTACACACACAAAACGCCAGAAAGCGAGCCGCCCGATAAGAAGCAGCAGTTGAAGTTTTTGGTGCCCAGTGATACCATTGTGAGTTTTATTTATGTACAAATGATTAGTCTTTTCATATTTTTATTTGAAAAATAATGTAGGTATACTATACTATAGTATAACATTGTTAAGCTATTGCATAGCTTCTATCGCGGGCCTTGAGCGTGGGGACCGAATCGAGAAATTCCGTAACGAAAAAACCTCACGCTCCCCACTCCGACGGGCACGGAGGTGTGGCTTGAAGGCATAGCATGCAATAGCTTTACCGCGGCACTCCCCGAGTGACACACGTCTTTTTTTAGTTCCTATATGTAACATCAATGTTGGATCAGTCGCTAAGGCCCCTAATTTCAATCAAATTGAAACTAGGCAAGTATGTAAAAAAAGTAGAAGTTTTTAATTCTCATTCCAGAAGCACCAATACTTATAAACCTGTTATGATCTAAATCAATCTTATTAATATCTAAAAAGCCGCACGACTACGATAACGATGACGACGTTGACGATGATAATCTCTATGTATAAAATTCTAGTGTCACAATGTTTTATGTTAGTTACCATACTCTTCCGAAACAGCTGGACCGATTCACATGAAATTTTGTGTGCCCATTGGGTAGATCTGAAAATCGGTCAACATCTATTGCACGCCTCATAAGCGAAGCGTTGAGGTGGGTACTACTGTCACTTCGCGCAAAACATCTGATTTTTCAAACTTAAAATGTCTTTATGTATCATACATTGCACTTGTAAGATAATACATACACACACATATTAAGAAAAAACACTATTTTTAACATTCATGATATTTTTGATGTCATTTTTGTTATTTAAACTAGTTAAAAAACAGTTTAAAAAAGTTCTGTCTTGGACGTCCGTGTGTCTGTATGTGCGGAGGATTTTCTTGTTAACACGATAGCGACCGAAATACTTTACTAATCGAGTCTTTTTTTTTCTCTTACGCTTGAGTATGCTCAGGAATAGAACCCTTTCATTTTTCAGGGTCTGATTCGATGTGGTTTAATTGTTATTAAATAAACAAAAATAATAATTAATAAATAATTATTAGAAAAAAATTATGAGGCGTGCACTTTTGGATTTTCCAAATTATTTTTAATATCTAAGTGATAAGAGAAAAAGCAGAACAACGTTTGCCGGGACAGCTAATAATTTATATTTTGTTACAGAAAAGCGAACCGCGTGTAGACTCGACGGGTGCGGCGGCCATTTTCTCCAATAGTGCCATAGACCTGAACGGCGTGTGTTATCTCAACGATAATCTCGCTGAGATCAAACACGAGCCGGATTATGATAATGAGCTGGTTAGTATAGTATAGTTAAATAATAACAATATTATATAGTTTCGGTCATATAAATGGACTCTTGAACTGGTAAAACAATGGTTTTCACTGAATATCTTTTATTGATAACTTGAAGTTGTAAATGCAGAAGATTGAAAAAACAAACTGTATCAATTTTCTTGAACTAGAAACTAGGAACTGGAGTCTTTGCTGTCTTAAAGTTGTGTCTATCGCAGTAGCGAATCTTTAATCATGTGAACTAGACTAGTGACGTATTCTCTTGGATGAACTGTTTTCCTTAACACAGGATTTTCCTAGCTACAAAGATAGATACAACAACAACGATTTATTGAATTCTGTATATCCAATTGTCAAAAAAAATATCTGTATTAAAAATATTATTTATATCCAACAGGTGGACGTAACCCGTAGTGCCCCAGATATAAACAAATCCACAACAACAACAACAGAGAGCACAGAACGCTCGATCTCACCGGACGGCGACACGCTCAAGCGACGCTCTGAGTCCGAACCGAACTTGGCTAAAGCAGACGATGAGACCAGCTAGATGGCTTGTTGATTATTCGACATTTTTATATGATTTCAGTGTAAAAAGTGGTTATTGACAGTGACATTTGTAAAAAAAATTAGGTGTTGCCAGTTTTTTTGGGGGGTCAAAAACAATAATTCATACATTCATCTTCATAAAACGCGTATGTCATCATGGGGTTATGTACCAATATGCAGCAGATATAAATAAATCCACAACAACAACAACAGAGAGCACAGAGCGCTCGATCTCACCGGACGGCGACACGCTCAAGCGACGCTCCGAGTCCGAACCGAACCTCGCTAAAGCGGACGATGAGACCAGCTAGATAAGTGGCTTGTTAATTAGTCGACAGTTTTATATGATTTCAGTGTAAAAAGTGGTTATTGACAGTGAAATTTGCATAGATTTTCGATGTTGCCAGTGTTGTTTTGGCGGGGGAGGGGGTCAAAAACAATAATTCATCCATTCATCTTCATAAGTCGCGTATATAATCATGGGGTTATGTACCAATTTGCACCCGATATTAAAAATTACTGCTGTTGAAAGAATGGAAGGTCGATGGATCGAACTTGCCTAAAGAGAACGACGGGAGCAAATAGATATGTGCTGCTTGTTTATAAATAACTAAACTCACAATCGATCAAAAAGTCAACAAAAAATGTTCGAGTCAACTTGTATAAAACATACATTCAAATTAGCACCTTATTTCGTTGCAGTAAGGTTCAAAATTATTGTGTAAATACATTCAATACGAAACTGCCTATTAATACATGAAAGCAAAGTTTTTCTTCAGACAATATTTGCAAGTGATTGTGAGTAGTTGTTTATTGTATAAAGTTTTTCACCCAATCTGACGTTTTTCACCCAATCTGACTGAATTTGACGATGAGAGTAAAATAATAATATGAGTATATATAAAACTTGCCAAGTAGTTTGCGTTTATTATTCGACACATTGACATATATACGGAATAGTTTTTTAAAGTGTGCTCGCTCACACACCGCCCTGAATCTGAACCCAACCTGACTAAAGCGGACAGGGAAAGTAATCGAATAAGTGGCTAGTTGATTACTTGACATGTACATTTGTTTGTACAAAGGTGATACTCTAAAGATTTTCAGAATGGGAACGCGTGTAGAATTTAGAATTGGGTGAATAATTATTATGGTCTGAATCTGTACCCAACCTAACAAGTGATGCTTGTTAATTAAACGACATTTGTAAAGATTTGCAGGAATGAAAGATTTTTATGTATTTGAACAAATATGAGCCTTCTGAACACTAAATTTATTTAAAAACGGATGCTAACTGTCATTGTTATACATGGTACTATATAAGTATATATTATTATGTACCTAAAATTTTGAATTGGTATAAAGCAGCATTGGCTCTTAAAATAATAGGTATATAGTATTTTAATGAATTTATAATGTTGTAGGTAGGTTTTTTTTAGAATAATTTCACTTTTGAGTTTAATGCACTCCATGACCTACCTATGTCACTATTTATTTTTATAAAAGGTATTATTTGTAACACTACATTTTATAATGTTTTATTTATTAACTTAAGGCTTATGTTTCTGTTTATAAATATTGCAGCCTTGTTCTTGTTGTATATTTAATATTTTATACATTTTATTGTTCCTACTGTTATTTTATCTGTAGTCTTTTTAAATTGCGGTTATATTTGTGTGTGTTCAAGTAAATATTTAGCATAAAATATATTACGCAGTTCATTAAAGAAACGAATCTTCAATGGCGGCCAAAGCTGACACTGACGTATGGTAGGGTCAGCAAAAAAGAAAATAAAAATAACGTAAATGGATAATTATTTTATTAATTATTTCAAATTGTTTGTTGACAAACTTTTTTGTTATGGTATTTGTGTATTTATATGAATTATCATATTTACGTATACAGAATGTAACAAAATCCCCTATTTGTAATGAGCCCATAAAACTGAACAACTTTTCCCAAAGAACATATTTTGTCAAATTCCAATAAAACATTATTTACTTTCGCAAATGCATAATTGTCATTGTAAATTTATGATAAAAACTATTATAGGGAAAATCAAATACATTTTACTGATTTTATTTTTCCATTTTTTTTTGCATGCCGTACGGCCGTGTGTAAGTGAGAGGGAATGATAAGCGCCGCCATTGAAGATTCGTTTCTTTATTGAACTGCCTTATACCTTTTATAATTTTTGCATACTCCTTGATGGATTATTAGATGCAATAATATGCCTTTGTTCCCTATAATTTAACCAACTTTCACAAAAAAGTATCTTGTTTGCTTTGATTGTATGTAAAGGTTAATTTATAATATTAGAAAGCAAGTATGCACATAACCGTAGATTAGATGAAATTATTTTGTAATTAAATGCGAATTTTATTAGGAACTGTAACCTAGTCTTAGGTTAATTGGTGCGAGATTCATTTCTTACTATGTTGAGTAAGTAGCTATAATTCTTTTTAGATTTTTTTTTGTTAAAAGTTTCGGTTTTTTGGGATTTGTGGTAAATTGGAAACGAATTGAAAGTGCTCTATGTAATTATAAGAAAGTATTTTGCAAATTAGTAGTGTTTTATCGATAGAAAGGCCTGAATAAAATATAAACAAATACTATAACAAAACTACAGCTTACTCAAACATGTACATGTCCTTTTAAATCCAGATTAATTCATTATTTATAACACAATTTTGTCTTCGAGTATAGTTAATATATTACGTTTTAAATCCGTTAAAAATAATTCACTATATAATCGTTAATATCTAATAAAATCATTAATAAAATATATAACAACTGGTTCAGACCTTTAGTGATATAATGTGAGTAAAAAGAAAATATATTGTTAGTTTTAAGACTGATTAACTTGGGTGCTTAGAATAATAATTATTGAAATATTAGATTCTAACATGCCAACAATATGTTTAAAATAAATTATTATGGGGCTGTTTGGTTGTATATTTTTTATGTATGAAGCTATCATTTAATACTAAGAAGTGTTTCATTTTGTGTTTGAAGTATAGTATAGGGCGTTGTTTACATTTATTTATTGCCAATTATTTAAATAAATTTCTCTAACGCTGACGTAGACACTTAATAAAAACTAATTACTATTGACAAGTACTTGTAAAACATAAAAAGCAAGTACTAAAAATAGATAAAATTGTTTAATAGGACCATAGAAATCGAAATAACAAGACACTAGAAGTCGTAAGAACGCGTGACCTTGTCACCATTCAGGTGACTCTCAAGCCACCAGTGCGTTTGTCGTTGCTCAGTTGCTCTCAACTCTCAAGACGTGCGTGTCTAAACATGGTGTGTTTCATTTCCCATTACGGAAATTCTTCCACAAGTTGTAATTATACTAATAAAGGAATAACGTTTCATCGGTAATTATTTTTTTTAATAATGCCGTTTTTCCTTAAAATTTAAGAATATTTACAAGTAATACGAATGTCACCATAGAAAGCTAAATAACAATGAATGTCACAGTCGACCTTTCTTTTTATCACGTTTAACACAAATTTGTTGTATTTTTCTGAGCAAAAAGAAACAAAACATCTTATGTACCATGGATGTTATTCTAAAATAAAACGTAAAATCGTGCGATAGGGTACATATTAAAATGCTGAATTTATTTTTTAAGTTTTAGTTTTCACTAAAATGAAGCTGTCCAATAAAAGGCATAGTTTACTTGTGTGTACTGTTTAGCTATCGGTTTAAATGTATGGGTTTTGGCGACAATCGTTTTCATACTAATTATGACATTATAGCAGTTCTAGTGTCTTGTTATTTAGATTTCGATGAATAGGGCAAAACATCTCCATAAAAACGGATAGATAGGATTCTTCTTCAAAGAAATATATCAGAGAAATTACATTATAATTTATAATGTATTTTGTAAGCTATTTCCATCTTCTTCGGACATTGTAAAACTTCCTTTTTTTTGTTTAGCCTCCAAAATTCGAACGAGGGTTATGTTTTTAAGTAGGTATTTATTTTATAAAATAGCTTGTGTAAATACAAATAAACATATAAGTTTATACTGTGGTCTTTTATTTTTAAGTCACCACTACCACAGACTAATAATAATATACTACGTATACACCACTACACATTTTACATAAGGAATTTTATTTTTTATTTTCTTAATAAATAAAAAGTAACGATAATATATTTAAAACTTGGAAAGTTAGTAATCTCAAATACACGAGTCCGAGACGAGGTCCATTTCTTTACAATGAATCAAGACTTACACAAAAGTGTCGGGTAAATATTAATAGATGGCGCTATGTGTGATACTTTTTGATAATAACGCACTCTAGGAACTGGCAATGAAAACACTTTGAAGTAGTTGAAATTCACAATTTTTAATAAAGCGCCATCTGTTGGCAGGATTGAAATTTGTTTGAAATAGTGACGACAGCACTTTTATCAATAGATGTCTCTGTCTGTACTAAAAGTTACTAAATTATTTAAATTGGTTAAACGTCTGTGGTTAAACAAGGGTATAACTCTTATATTTTTTTTCATATGATTCAATAGTTTTTGTAAATAAAGACAGCTCTTTTTAAACTTTATTTTTAATTTGTGAACTAAAAAATCATTATAAAAGTTTCTGAATTAATTTTAGTCTCTTTCATCTTTAAATTGCGACATTATTGTGTGTAGTGTTTACTTCCATGAATTTATCTGGCAATCTTTTCAACATGTAGGTACTGTTAAAAAGACATCGTTGTCTTTGCCAATTATAAAATATTTGTCCCAGTAAATTTAACATGCTAATGTATCCATGTAGTCGCCAAGTCACATTTTACATCAAAGAATTTCTGGCTTTCGCAAGAAAACTTTAGTTTTTACGACTCTTTTATAGTTCTCAATAAATGTCGCATTTTCTAAGCTAGATATTTTATATCAAGCTTTCAAGGATCGTTCACATTTAGTAAATAAAAAGCATATTTCAAGTTTTCAACAATTTGTATTTTTGCACCTTAGGTGATTTTATATTAAATAAAAATTTCTTTTCCTCTTATATACACATTAAATCAAAATTTAGTCAAGTGTATTTACAAATATATTAAATAGAATTTAGTAAAAATTAGAGAAATTTAACAATACCTAAATTGATACTTAAAACTATCTATAATTAAGAACATCAACAACATTTTTTCACTCTGGCGAACGCACAAGATAAGACTAAACTGTAATAGTAGGAAATTCGTACACATTCACAATAGTGTGAACACCATAAAGCATTACCGTCACGTTGAAATTCGCTGAGGGCTAGAGAGACATTCATCTAACGAACCGGTGAACAAGCGACCGAGTGGTTCACAGTACCGCAATAGTCCTAAACAAGTTCAACAATACGAGTTCTCTTCACAAACAACACATTCGCACAGACCAACAACCATTGCTAACGTTACATTTGAATTTCCGTGGTTCGATGGCAACCGTCAGTGCTATAACAAATTTGAACATCGTGTTAGACTCAATTCACTACAAACCGTACATCGATAACGTTAACGCGATGCAACAATACATAAAATGTCAGAATTTAGTCTTCTCCGTTTCGATAGTCACACATTTAATTTGTTTACACTTTTAAAAATACCTACCTACGCTAGCCTTGTCTATGGAGACTTCGTCTCTTCTACAATAGTAAAAACAGTATAAACTTTTAGAGCCACACTATTTAACAGAAGCATAACAAATGGGTGTAGTCGTGATGCGCGTGAACGACATTCGCGAATGTTCTCTATTGATTCAGTGGGGGCAAACGGCGCCAGTACTGTTTACATCAGAATTTACTCAATTTTTCATGAACGCCGTTCTCGATAATCTATAGATTTTAGTTGAAAGTTAGTAATATTATTGTCAGATATTCTAAATTCATAACGATCGAACTCCAAAAAGGCCCACCCTGTTTTGTTTGATTTTACTCGTTCTGTGTGATAACGTTATCTTTTTTATTCAAGCGTAATAAATAACGACTCAAAGAAAAATACGTACAATTTATAGACACTAGTGAACAACCATTAGAAAGGCAATTAATTTGTGCTCGTTCAACATCTGTGTAGAAAGAAGTTTGTTTGTGTGATATTAATTAGAGCTACACGAATAGCGAAACGACGACAGCCGTCGCGTTCGTCCCGACGACCGTCCACTAAACAAATATTTATATCTACGTATAAAGAACTTATGAGTATTATAAATAGGGGCCTTTTCTATGTAAATAATTAATAATGATTAAGAGATCATAATTTAAATCCTACTTCTATTACCTTTGCTAGATTAGTCTAATTACACAAATTTAATAATTATACATGCCACTGGAAATCAACGAAGGTGGAAAATAACTGCTGGCGTTGGAAATTATAAAATGAAAAAGGGCAATAGTTACATTTAAAAGAAAGTTGAGCAAAGTTTGTTAAATAAATCTTGAGCAAGGGAAGTTCGAGACAGATAAAGTCGAGGTTCTAATCTAAAGCTTAGGGAGCGTTCAAGTATTACGTAACGCAATTTTTGTAGATTTTTGACCCCCTCTCCTCCCCTTGTAACGCACCATAACGTTTTTCTGTACTCCCCCCCCACCCTCTAAACGTTACGTAACACTCAAGTGACCATTTTTACCCTAAAGTCGCAAAATGTTACAGATTTTATCCTTGGTACCTATAGTTTTAATTGCCTTTACAGTAATAATACTAAATAAACAAGAGGTTTTTAATCCGCAACACCTGCGTATTTTGTTTATAATCATCATCACTAACAAATACTGACAACGAGAACAACAATAAATGATGTATATAATACAATCTAGGGATTCCCGGTGAAATATAAACAAAAAGGTTTGCCAACTTACGAGAACAAATCAAAAATGACGACCAGACTAATACAATCAAGGGATTCCCCGTAAAACGTAAATGAAAAGGGTTGCCTATTTTGGAGTTTTAATTCCCTAATTTTTTATAAAAAAAAAGAAAACAATGTTACGTAACGTGTTGTAAGAAAGACCCCCTCCGCCCCTGTAACGCATCGTAACGTTTTACGAGACCCCCCCTCCCCCCAAATTGCGTTACGTATTACTTGAACGCTCCCTTACGAAGGAAACAGTAGTAAATTCGAAAGAAGTAAAGAGCAACACGAGAACGAACCGCAGTTGGATACTCAAACACCCACAACTACGACTAGATAATCCCAAACGAATTACATTATATAAAATTATCACTTTAATCAACAGTCATGTTACACTTAGTATTAAATAATCTGCCGTGGCACGTGGTAAAGTTAATGAATGGCACTGTTTCACGTTAGTTTCAAGTACAAGAACAATATAAAAATTTACAATTACAACTACTAATGATAACGCAGTAAGGTAGTCTGGTTATTAAATGTTTGCCG
>CAJQZM010041893.1:10677-33869 GCA_907164665.1 Colias nastes | reverse complement strand
TCCGACCGTTTCTTCTGCTCGCCGACCTCAGAGCGTGGAGGGCTCGAACGGAATGAAACTGATTACAGGCCCTTCGGTCCAGACCAGGGCAAGAACGATTTCATGATCGGGATAGAGTTGTGACAGCACCGATCCATAGGCTGTCATCTGACGTCTGTAGGCTGCAGGTACGGTCTGACCCGCACGTGGCGGATGCTGACCGGTCTTGTAATCGCACAGCATGACCTGTCGGTCGGTGATACGCAGGCGGTCGACCTGACCGAGCACGACCTGACCGAATGCAATGCCCGTTACAGGCTGTTCCGACAGACTGCCGGGCTCAAAGAGCGGCAACAGCGCCTCGTGCGTCAGAACGGCAATAACCTGATCGGCCAGTTTCCCCACTTCTTCACGGGAAAGGCCATGAGAAGGGTGAGAAAGCCATGAAAGCGCAAGATCGCGCCATGAGGCTCTTTCACGGTCTGGCAGCCACTGCAGAAGACGATGCACCAGCGTGCCACGATCGATCGCACGCGCCCGTTTGCTGACCTGCCCTGCCGCAAGCACCAGAGGAGAAAGGGCTGGCGGTGTCGCGCCATATCGCGCGTTATCTGGACGGCTTGGGGCAAGAGGACGTGTCAGCGGGTTCTCATGGGGTGCGGCGCTTACCTTCCAGTCCGGTGCGTGACCGAAAATAGCTGGCAGATCGACAGATATGAGCTTTGGCAACGCGTCCGGTTTGCGGGGCGGCTCTGCCGGAACCGCCTCGATGACGCGTACCTCTCCCTCCCAGCTTCCATCGAATGGCGCAGATGTTGCGCCAAGGGCCTCGAAGCCAGCCTGACACAGCGCATACCATGATGTTTCGGCGGGTTTTTTCCTTGGCTCCCAGCCGCATACCACCAGCCAGTCGCTGGCGCGTGTCAGAGCCACATAAAGCAGCCGGTTGCGCTCTGCCTGGGCAGCGGCCTTTTCCTCGGCCTTGAGCCTGTCTCCCAGATCTGAGGGCAACTCCTTGCCGGGCATCCAGACCGGAAGGTCGAGACCGCCCTGACGGGTCCAGAGCAGTTTTTTCTCGCCCTGCACATCGCCTGTCATATCGGGAAGCACCACAAGACGCGCCTGCAATCCCTTGGATCCATGCACGGTCATGATACGCACGGCATCGATCTCTGCCTCGGCCTCGCGCTTGACCGTCAGACTGCTTGACTCCAGCCAGTGCAGAAACCCCTGCATGGAAGGCGCATGAAGCGCCTCGTAGCGCAAAGCGGCAGAAAGCAGATCGTCCAGCGGTTCGGCCGCTTCCGGACCGAGACGGGCCAGCGCACGGGCACGCCCTTCATGGCGGCCCAGGGCATCGGCCAGAATCTGGTAGGGCGTGGCAAAGTCGATACGCGTCTGGAGGGCCGAAAGACGCTCCCACGCACTTTTCCAGTCAGGCCGCTCGCGATGGCGTTCGCGCAGGGTCGTCCAGAGCGGTGTCTCGCCCCGCTCCATGGCCAGATCCATCAGGGAGCCATCGCTCACCCCGCCGAAAGGCGAGGTAAGCACAGAGGCAAGAGTGAGATTGTCCTGAGGCAGAAGCAGCGCATGGCACAGCGCCATCAGATCCTGAACGGCAAGGGAGTCGGTCAGCCCGACACCGACGAGCGTCGCAACCTCGACACCATGCCCCTTCAGCGCCCTTATGAGTGCGCGCAGAAAAGGCGAGCGCCTCGGCACCAGAACCAGCACATCTCCAGCCCGAAGCGGCGCCTGACCGGGCTGGGGCGGTTTGCCGATCTGGTCGGCAATCCATTGTGCCAGATGATCGGCCAGTTTCTGAGGGGCACGGCTCTGCCCCGCATTGCCCGTCGGCGCGGCCCAGGGATCGTCTATGCCATCCTTCTCGTCCTTGGGGACCAGAGGCCATAGCTCCACGCGCCCGCCCTGACCCGGGCGCGCCGAGCGATGAGGCGGCAGAATGTCACGTCCCGGCTCACGCAGACCGTCGGCGGCCAGCGGACTGGAAAACACCGAATCGACCAGATCGAGCACAGGGGCGACAGAGCGGAAAGACACGCCGATTTCCGGCACGCGCCACTCCTGCTCAGCACCCAGAACCATCTCCTGGAATTTTTCGCGTGCGCCGAACAGGCCCTGCGGGTCCGCCCCCTGAAACGCATAGATCGACTGCTTGAAATCACCCACGGCAAACACCGTGCGCGGACGACCTTCCATTTCGCGCGCGCCATCGCCCACGAAGAATTCCTCGATCAGCGCCGTCGCGATCTCCCATTGTGCGGCAGACGTATCCTGCACCTCGTCGAGCAACAGATGATCGAGACCGCCATCGAGCTTGTACAGCACCCAGGATGCCCCCGGATCGCGCAGCAGATCGCGCGTGCTGGCAATCAGGTCGTCGTAATCCACAAGACCGCGCAGTGTCTTGTCCTGTGCGTAGCGTTCAAGCGTGGGCGCAGCGAGCGCGAACAGGGCCAGATTGAGCGCAATCAGGCGTTCGACCGCTATCGCGCGTTCGACCGTCATCAGACGTTCCGCCTCAGCAGTGAACGCCTCCATCAGGTGAGGGCGATCGCGCGCAATGGCAGCCTGAACGAAGGCTTTTGCAGCGCGGGGCGTTCCGGCATTCGTCAGGAAAATCTCACGCCACATCGCGGCGTCGCGCTGAGCGACAGGGCGAGACAACATATCGAGCAGCCTGTGCAGCGTTTTCTGCATGGGTGCCGTGCCGAGTTCGAGGGCCTCCTGCGCACATTGTCTCAGCCTGTCTTCCTGCGGCGAAACCAGACGTGTCGCTTCAAGATCGGCCAGTGTTTCGCTACCGGCGCCGAAAGCCCGTCGATACGCCTGCTCGATGCGCCCCGGATCGACCTGCCAGCGGATAAAGCTTTGACGCAGGCGTGCAGCCCGGCCCTGAAGCGCTCTTATACGATCCAGATAATCTTCCAGCCCCACCTGCCCGGCCAGCAGGGACAGCTTTTCTTCCATTGCGGGATCACGGGCGACGCGTGAGAGGGTCTGTTCGATGGCCTTGGCCAAAGCGAGACCCGAATCCGTTTCCTCCATCAGGGTGAAATGCGGATTGATGGCGGCCTCGAGCGGGAAACGTCGCAAAAGCGACTGGCAGAAGGCATGGATCGTCCCGATTTTCATGCCACCCGGCAGATCGAGCACACGTACGAACAAGGCACGCGCAGCCTGACGCGTCTCAGCAGAAACCGGCACGCTCAGTGCATGGAGTTCGCGATCCAGCGCCTCGTCGGACAGGGAGACCCACCGCCCCAGACGCGATTGCAGTCGATTGGCCATTTCGGCGGCCGCGGCACGGGTAAAGGTCAGGCACTGGATACGCGCCGGATCGGATCCCGGCAGAAGGACAGGCGCCCCCGTTTCCGGATCGGGCACCAGCACCGGCGACATCAGACGCAGCAAACGGTCAATGAGCAATTTGGTCTTGCCACTGCCTGCCGAGGCCGAGACGAACACCGATGCCAGAGGATCGGACGCCTGACGCTGGATGTCGTTTGCAGAAGCAATGACCTGCGCGTTCAGAGGCGTTTTTGCACCTCGGGATTTTGTGGGCGCCATGTCGGTCATTCTCCTCCCTCCTCGCGTGCGGCACTCCATTCCGACACACGCGCGAGATGGGCATAATCGCTATAGCGCGGCACGTAATCGGGGTGAGGATGAGAGCGATAGGCCGTGTCGGGATTGTCGAAAGCCTCGACACGACGGCGCAGCCGGTCGAGTGCGCTCTCGACCAGTCCGGCCAGATCGTCCGGTTTGCGGGGAACCGACAGTTCTTCGCCGCGATGGCGATCGCCTGTCAGACGCCAATAGAGCAGCGATGCCGTTTCAGCTTCCGGCAGGCCGGGAAAACCGCCCAGGCGCAACATGGCGGCTTCCAGCACCAGCTGCGAGCTCCAGCCTGCTTCGACATCGGTCACCTTGGGCAGACTGCCTGTCTTGTAATCGATGATGGTCGCCCGACCGTCCTGCCCGATCTCGATACGATCGGCGCGCGCACTGAGACGAAAAGGCGCATAGGGGGGTGTCAGGGTCAGCGTTCCCTTCTGCTCCGTCCTGATCTGGAGCGGCTTTTCACGCCCGGCCTCACGTTCGCATACCCAGTCGGCAATGCGCAGCACGCGCGGTCGCCACCAGGCAGTCAAGGCAGGGCGCAGATCATGCGAATTCAGGGAGTCGAGCAAGGCCTTGTGCAGGGCCCTCCCCCCTTTCTGGCCATCGGCCAGCCACCGGTCGATTCCCTCATGCACCACCACACCGATATCCGACCGGTCGGCGGCTTCTTCCAGAGCGGGCAGCGCGCGCAGGCCCAGAACATGACGCGCATAAATGGCGTAGGGATCGCGCAGCCACAGATCGATCTCGGTAACGGAAAGACGCCTCGGCCTGCGTGAAACGGGCGGCCGCGGCTCGGGTGGGGGCACCGGGCGGGCGGGTCCTTGTGGCTGGTCCATACGCGCCTGCCAGAACAAGGCAGGATGAATAGGCAGTTTCTGCCCACGCCCCTCAAGAAGCGCGTCAAGACGCACGAGCCAGCGCGCCGGAACAGCAGGGGCTCCATCGCGGCGGGCGGCACTCGACAGCACGATTTCCTTCCCTGAAAGGAACGCTGTGGTGAAATCATGCGCTGCCGTGCCGATGAGCCGCTCAGGAGAAGGCAGACCAGCACGTGTGCGCATGGGGCGGCTCAGCCAGGGGCCCGGATCGGTCGCAGGCGGCCATATGCCCTCATTCAGGCCCCCAAGTACGACCAGATCGGCAAATTGCAGACGGGCTTCGAGCACACCGAGAATGGAAACGCGCGGATGCAGGGCCTCGCCATCGCGCCCCTGCAATACGCGCTGGCCGAACACCATCTGTCCCGCCATGGAAGCCAGAAGAAAAGCTGGCATGCCCGCCAGTGTCTGAGGGGGAAGCACAGCGCCATGGGTCATCAGGCTGGCAATATGACGTGACAGCGCATGTCCTTCAGCCCCGAGCCAGAGACGTTCCTCACCGGGCTGATCCACCGTGGTCGCCAGTGCTTCTGCGGCACGCACCAGAAGAGCGAGAAGCTCTGGCAGGGGCAGAGCCCCGCAATCGAGCAAAGGCGACACTGCCTCCGACAGACGGTCGAGAAACAGGGAGAGCGGTTCGGCCTGATCGGGACTGTCTGCCGTGTCATTGGCGCTCTGATCCTGCTTTTGCAGAGCCAGACGCAGACCGGCCATGCCGGGCGGCGGTGCAGGACCACGCAGGACCAGACGCTCAAGTCGACGTGCCGTAGCACGACAATTTCCCGGTGTGCTGCCCAGCGCCACCAGAGGATGCTTGAGCAGGGCCAGCAACGCCACAGGCGCCAGATCTTCCGAAGCCGCCTCGGCAACGAGACGCAACAATATGGCTGCAGGTGTCAGAGCAAGCGCCTCGCCCGCACTGTCATCGGCAACAATGCCATAGCGCAGCAATTCGGTCGCTACGCGGCGCGCTAGGGCCCTGTCAGGCGTCACGAGTGGGCCGTTTTGCCGGGTTCCTCCACTGCCGCACGCAGGATCATGGCGATACTTGCGGCCTCCTGCTGCTGGTCTGCAGCATCGACGCGCGTCATGCCCTCCAGAGGCAGGGCCTCACGGCTTTCGCCCCAGGCAGATAATCCTTCCATGGGCCGCATGAACAGACTGGTGAGCGCTGCGCGCGCCTTGAGTGCCTCACGTCGGCTTTCGCTGCTGCCTGGCGGGAGATCGTCCCAGAGTGCCATGGTTTCACGGGAAACAGACAAGTCACTGAGCAGACGACGAAAACCGGATTGCGGATGGCTCTCCGGCAGGGTGCTCCACAATTCTTCGGGAAGATCGAGATCGACGCCAGGCAGAATGACACAGCCCTGAGGCGCATCGAGCACGGCACGCAAAATGGCGCAAACGGCAAACATGCCATCGGTGAAGCCCACGGCCCAGAGTGGCCCCTGAGGCGGGACATCGCGCCAGCGTGCAGCCTGCGCCCTGAGCACCGCGACCTGACGCGCAACAGGGTTCATCACGCCCGTCTCCTGCAACCATTGCGGCCAGGCTTCGGTCACGATGTGCAGGAATTGCAGGGTCTTGTGCCAGTGATCGGCAAAGCGCGGCTCAGCCGCATCGGGCAGGCGCTCGCGCAGATCGACGCCCACACGCTCGGCATCGTCCATCAGTTCGGCAAGAGCCGAAGCCAGCGGCCACGCCTGCTCAAGGGTCAGATCGGCGCTGAACACGCCTTTCGCTTTCAGCACGAGGGCTGCCAGAACGGAAAGGCGACGCAGCTTGTCCACGGCAGGCGGAAAGGAAAATGCCTCGACACCCGAGAGCGCCAGATCGTCCTCGCTCACGTCACCAACCGGGACGATACGCGGCAGAAGAGCTGCCCGGCCGTCGAGACAGCGCAGAAAAGCCTCGGTCAGATTACGCGCAGCGCGTCGGCTCGGCACGAGAATCAGCGCGTTTTCCGCCCCCTGATGAGCCGGACCCGCAAGCCAGCGTCGGGCCACGTCATCGAGAAACGAACGGTCGGGCGGGATCGTGGCGAGCGTCACAGCCGGTCGCTCCAGCCTTCCAGTATGACCCGCCTGCCTTCTTCTCCCTCACCCGGCATGAGGGTGAGATGCAGGGCATGGCGCGGCAGCTCGTCCCCGGCTCGCTCTGGCCACTCGACCAGCATGATGCCTTCCTGCACCTCATCCCAGCCCAGCTCGAACAGGGCATCGGGTCCATCCAGACGCCACAGATCGAAATGCGCTACCGTCGCCTTGGGAAGGTCGTAGATCTGCACCAGCGAAAAAGTAGGGCTCGGCACCTCCAGCGAAGGATCTCCCGCCAGCGCCCGCAGGAATGCCCGGGCAAACACGCTCTTGCCCATTCCCATCTCGCCATGCAGCGCAATCACATCGCCCGCACCGGACAACGCTGCCAGCCGGGCAGCAAGAGCTTCAGTAGCGGGCTGGTCGGGAAGGTCGAGTTCGGTCATGCGCTCAATCTAGTGACGCACCCGTCCGATGGGTAGTGGAAAGCACCGGGAAGACCGCGCGGGAGTGCCCTGTCCTATCGCTTGTAGGCGGGCAGATCGATCTTGCGCACAATCGCATAGCCACGCAGGGCAAAGCCCAGTGTCACAGCCACGGCGCCAGCGAGAACCGGTGTTACCCCGATACCGTTCAGCCCGACATACAGCCCGGCGGACAGGGCAGCGGCGGTGACATAAAGCTCGGGGCGGATCACGATCGAGGGCAGATCGGCCAGAACGTCCCGTATGATACCGCCCATACAGGCTGTCACCACGCCCATGACGGCGGCAGGAAGCCATGGAATGCCGTAGGCGGTGGCCTTCGCTGCGCCATAAACCGCGTAGGATGCCAGACCCAGCCCGTCGAACCAGTCGATGGCGCCTTCAGGCCAGCAGCGATGCGGTGTGAACCACACGAGCAGGGCAATGCCCAGACAGACAGCAAGCGGGGCTGTAGCGTGCATCCAGAAAACCGGTGCGCCGATAAGCAGATCGCGCAATGTGCCGCCTCCGACACCGGTCATGGCGGCAAAAAAGGCAAAAGTCACAAGGTTCTGACGCGCTCTGGCCGCTACGAGCGCACCGGATATGGCAAAAACTGCCGTACCCGCCATGTCGAGATCGGAGAGAGTCGAAGCCGAAAGCGCATGGATGGAAGAAAGTGTCGCAGGACTCACGCTGCCAGCGCCTCGATATCATCGGCCAGCTGCGTCACGCGTGCAGGATCGGCATCCCAGGCGAACATGAAACGCGCGCCACCACCGATGAACGTGTAAAAGCGCCATCCCTTCGTCCTCAGCCCCTCAAGGACACTCTCGGGTGCCTTGAGAAACACTGCATTGGCCTGAGCGGGAAACATGAGCGACAATCCGGGCAGTGCCTCGATACGTGCGGCCAGGGTCCGGGCGCAGCGATTGCCATGCGCGCCGTTGCGCAGCCAGGCTCCGCTTTCAAGCAGGCCGATCCAGGGGGCGGAAATAAAGCGCATTTTCGAAGCCAGCTGACCGGCCTGCTTGCAGCGATAGTCGAATCCTTCCGCAAGGGCAGAGTCGAAAAACAGTATGGCCTCGCCTACGCCCATACCGTTCTTGGTTCCGCCGAAACACAATACATCGACACCGGCCTGCCATGTCATTTCGGCGGGCGTGCAGCCCAGCGTGGCGCAGGCATTGGCAAAACGTGCGCCATCCATATGCAGGCGCAGCCCGAGCTCACGACACGTGGCTGAAATGGCGCGTATCTCGTCCAGTGAATAGACTTCTCCCGTTTCGGTCGGCTGGGTGATCGTGACGACCTTGGGCTTGGGGTAATGGATATCGCTGCGGCAGGTCGCGAGCGCACGGATATCCTCAGGGAAGAGCTTTGCGTGATCGGTGCGCGCGACCAGCAGCTTGGACCCGTTGGAGAAGAACTCCGGCGCGCCGCATTCATCGGTTTCGACATGCGCGAAAGACGAACAGATCACGCTGTTATAGGACTGACAGAGCGAAGCGAGCGCGAGCGAATTGGCCGCCGTACCGTTGAAGGCAAAAAAAACCTCGCAGCGCGTTTCGAACAGGGTACGGAAACTGTCTGCCGCGCGGCTGGTCCACTCATCTTCGCCATAGGCAGGGACCGAGCCCGTATTGGCCTGATGCATGATGTCCCACACTTCGGGACAGATACCGGCATAATTGTCACTGGCAAATTGCTGGGCCACGGGCGTTGGGTCCTTGATCGCTGCGGAGTTCTCTAAAAGCTCCGGACAAGGCAGGCGTGGCATGTCCCGAGATTGCCGGAGCGGCCACATCTCTCCGGCTGCCCGGAGATACCACCTTGCCCGGGAGCAGGTTGGCGCCGGTACGACCGTACCGGCTCTTGATGCTGGTCACCCTCGTATCAAAGCCGCAGGAACGGTGCAATGCGCTTGTGCGCAGGAGCAGAGCCTGCATCCAGAGCGCGCGCCGGACGTGCACCAAGGGAGGGGGTGCATCGATTGACGGAATGTGTTTTCTATCGCCCTCATTGCAAAGCAAGACTGAACAGAAACGGATAGACGCTGACATGGGCCAGACCCCTCTCGACATCGATGTCGCCATTATCGGTGCAGGGCCGACCGCGCTTTTTGCCGCGTTCGAATGCAGCATGCTCAAACTCTCCTGCGTGCTGATCGATGCGCTGAACGAGATTGGTGGCCAATGTGCGGCGCTTTATCCTGAAAAGCCGATCTATGACATTCCGGCGCATCCCTCGATCGAAGGCGGTGCCCTGATTGCGGCTCTCGATGCCCAGATCGCGCCTTTCGATGTGCCGCGCCTTCTGGGCCAGCGCGTGGAGAAACTCTCCGGCCAACGCGGCGCGTTCACGCTGGAAACCGACAAGGGCAATGTCGTTACGGCGCGCGCCGTGATCATCGCCGCAGGCGCAGGGGCTTTCGGGCCGAATCGCCCGCCGCTCGATGGCCTCGATGTGTATGAGGAAAGCGGTGCCGTGCAATATTACGTGCGCAAGCGTGCCGATTTTGCGGGCAAGCGCATCATCGTGGCGGGGGGTGGCGATTCTGCGCTCGACTGGGCGCTTTCCCTTTCCGACATTGCCGACAAGATCTACCTGCTGCACCGTCGCGACCGATTCCGTGGCGCGCCGGAGACTCTTTCCCAGATCGAGGCACGCGTTGCAGAAGGGCGTATCGAGAAAGTGGTGCCCTATCAGCTCCATGCCCTGCAGGGCGAAGGCGGTACGCTTTCTGCGGTGGATGTGATCGACCTCGAAGGCCAGATACGCCGCATCGAAGCCGATACGCTTCTTCCCTTTTACGGTCTGTCGACCGATCTCGGCCCCATCGCCACCTGGAATATCGACACGATCCGCAGCACCGTACCGGTCACGCCTTCAACCATGGAAACAAGCCTTTCAGGGGTGTTCGCCATCGGCGATGTCGCGACCTATCCCGGCAAGCTCAAGCTGATCCTGCAGGGATTCAGCGAGGGCGCCATGGCGGCCCACGCCATTCATCCCATCGTTCACCCCGACCAAGCCCTTCACTTTGAATATTCCACAAGTAAGGGTGTGCCTTCAGGCTCTTGAGCCGAAACGGGGCGCCAGTTTAGTATGATCCCGAAATGATCGAGAGACACGAGACCCTGATGACAGGACAGCCGCCAGAGACAGAAACCGATGCAAGGGAATGTGCTGGCGGCTGGCTGCGTATCGATCTCGATGCGCTCAAACAGAATTACCGCCAGCTGAACACCATGGTCGGCCCCGATGTGGCAGTCGGCGCAGCGGTCAAGGCCGATGCCTATGGGTTGGGCGTCGGGAAGATCGCCCCCGCCCTTTACCGGGCTGGATGCCGGCGCTTCTTTGTGGCCACCGTGCAGGAAGGACTGGAGCTGCGTCCCCTGCTCCCTGACGATGCTGCCATCTGTATCCTCAACGGGCCGACACCGGGCAGCGAGCCCCTGCTGGTGCAGAACCGGCTGACGCCCGTTCTCAACAGTCTCGATCAGATACGTCGGTGGGGCGCGCTCTGCCGCAACAAACAGATACAGCCGTCCTGTCTGCTTCAGCTCGATAGCGGCATGTCGCGTTTTGGCCTGTCAGAGGACGATATCGACACGCTTATCGCCGAAAACTGGCTCGATACGCTCGCGATCAGCCATGTGATGAGCCATCTGGCCTGCGCGGACGATGCGACATCCCCGCGTAACGAAGGCCAGCGGCGACGCTTCGAAACGCTCAGACGCAAACTGCCTGCCCGGCCGGCCAGCCTTGCAGCATCGAGCGGTATTTTTCTGGGTGAGTCGTTCCATCATGATCTGGTGCGCCCGGGCTATGCGCTTTATGGCGGCAACCCGACCCCCGATCGCCCCAACCCGATGCACCCGGTGGTCACCCTGCTGGCCGGTATGGTGCAGGATCGCTGGATCGAGCCTGACGTGGCAGTCGGCTATAGTGCGCGTTTCGTGGCATCCTGTCCGACGCGCATTGCAACCCTTTCCGTCGGCTATGCCGATGGATTTCACAGACGCGGTGGCGGACTCGTCAGCGCGGTATTGCCTGACAGACCCGATATCCTTCTTCCTGTCGTGGGCCGGATATCGATGGACTGTATGGCACTGGATCTGACCGCACTGGGAGACATATCCCTGCCCCCCGGCACCGGTTTCGAGCTGATTGGCCCCCATCGTCCGCTGGACGAGCTGGCCGCGGCACTGGATACGATCGGATATGAGCTGCTGACCGGACTCGGTAAGCGCTTCCATCGTGAATATATCGAGAGTTCACAATGAAGATCATCGTCATGGGCGCCGGTGTCATCGGCGTCACCACTGCCTGGTATCTTGCCGAACAGGGTCATGAGGTCGAGGTGATCGACCGTCAGCCGGGCGTCGGGCTCGAAACCTCCTTTGCCAATGCGGGACAGGTCTCACCGGGCTATTCCACCCCCTGGGCCATGCCGGGTCTGCCGCTCAAGGCTGCCCGCTGGATGTTCGAGAAGCACGCGCCACTGGTTGTGCGCGCTGCTGCCATCAACATGCCGATGCTGCGTTTCATGACGCAGCTTCTGAGCAACTGCACGCATCATGCCTATGACATCAACAAGAGCCGTATGCTGCGTATTGCGGAATACAGCCGCGACTGTCAGGCCGAGCTGCGACGCAGCACCGGCATTACCTATGATGATGCCCAGAAAGGCCTGATCCAGCTTTTCCGCACGGACAAGCAGGTTGAGCATGCGCATGAGGACATGCGCCTGCTTTCTGAAAGCGGCGTGGCTCATGAGCTGCTGGGTACGGAAGAGGTTCTGAAATACGAGCCCGGCCTGTCCGGCGCGCGCCAGATACTCAAGGGCGGTTTGCGCCTGCCGGGCGATGAGACGGGCGATGCCTATCTCTTCACGCAGCGTCTTGCTGCGATGGCGGCGGAAAAGGGCGTAAGCTTTCGTTTCCGCACCGAGATCGAGGCCATCGAGGCTGCAAGCGACGCAATTTACGGCATTCGCACCAGCGCCGGTCGCCTGACGGCCGATGCCTATGTGCTGGCACTCGGCAGCTACTCACCACGCCTGCTCAAGCCGATCGAACTCAATTTACCGGTCTATCCGGTCAAGGGCTACTCGCTCACGGCCCCGATCGTCGATGAGAGCCGCGTACCGACCTCGACCGTCAATGACGAAACCTACAAGGTCGCCATGACGCGGCTGGGCGATCGTATTCGCATCGGCGGCACGGCAGAGCTGACCGGCTGGCGTCTCAAGCTGAGCCAGGATCGTCGCGAAACGCTCGAACTGTCTTTCAACGACATGTTCGGCGGTGCCGATCTGAGCCGCGCCCGCTACTGGACCGGGCTACGCCCCTGCACGCCGGATGGCACACCCGTCATCGGGCCGTCAGGGCGCTACAGCAATCTGTGGCTGAACACGGGCCACGGCACGCTGGGCTGGACCATGGCCTGTGGCTCGGGACGTATTCTGGCCGATCGTATCAGCGGCAAGCGCACGGATATTCCCTCACTCGATCTGTCGCTGGATCGCTATACATCCTGAAGCCGCCCGGTTTTCAGCAGGCATAATCGGGTTCTGCCCGGTTATGCCACGGACCCAGTTTTCGAATGAGGTGTCTGCGCCTGCCACGCCGGCTGAACTGGTTCTCCGGCAGTATTGGCCTGCGCCACATTCACCATGCGGCTCCGGGCATTCCGAATTATCGCCTGGCCGCCTGTCATGAAGCTCATAGCGTTTTTGCAAACGTCAAAACATTTGGGCTGGGTGAAGCACTGAAAGAGCTTTTCAGCCATACGCTCTGGGACGAAACGGAAAGTCGAATGGTCAGTTTCGCAACGGCCAATCGTGCACGGCCACGCAAAGCAGTCATTGTCCCGACGCTGACCTGAGCAACCATTCAGTGATGCACGCTATCTTTGCCTGTCCCTGAGCGCTTTCGGGCAGATCGACCCGAACTCTTCCGGCGCCATGAAACGAAGCGCTCATGACGGAGTGCTCCGGGAATACGCAATGCCCGGGACGACTCAGGGGGCGGGATATGGACAATAAAAAACGGGGCCGTTTCGGGCCCCGTTTTCATGTCGATCTGAAGATCGATCAGTTGCCGGAAGCATCCTTCTCGGCGGCGGCTTCTGCACCCTTCTTGTGGTGCTTGTGCTTATGCTTGTGCTTGCCCTTGTGCTTGGCGGCCTTGTCTTCCGTCGTGGCCGTCGGAGCCGCTTCAGAGGTGGGAGCGGGTGCCGTGGCTTCCGGTGCAGCGGGGGCTGCCGGTGCCGCAGCGGCAGGGGCTGCGGGAGCTGCTTCCTGTGCGGTCTGAGCGAAAGCAGGAGCGCTCAGCGTCATGGCAAGAGCGGCAACACCGGTGAGAAGGCGACGATTGAAAACGAGCATGAAACGAGCTCCAGAAAACGAATTCACATAATCACAGGCGTCAGTCGGGATGAAGAATTCACCCACCTGAACTCATGACCTTGTGGACGCTATCAGCCTTTTCTCAAATCGTCTCGGGAGAAATTAGATAAAATGACTGTAATCGCACCGTAAAGGCACATATCCGCCTTAATCAAGACACGATCATGAAAAAGGCCACCGTTGCCGGTGGCCTTTTTCTGAAAGTCCGTTCTACCCGGGAACGCATCTTGTCCACCTGTCCAGGTATCCCCTGACCTGCCTGTGTCAAGCGGTCAGGAGATGCCCGGATCAGACGTCAGACTTGACCTTCGACATACGCTTGCGCTCGTTCGGGTCCAGGTAGCGCTTGCGGATACGAACCGCAGACGGCGTCACTTCGACCAGCTCATCGTCCTCGATATAAGCGATGGCCTGCTCAAGGCTCATCTTGCGCGGCGGCGTCAGAAGCAGCGCATCGTCCTTGCCGGCAGCGCGGATGTTGGTCAGCTTCTTTTCACGTACGGCGTTCACATCGAGATCGTTCTCGCGCGAATGCTCGCCGAGGATCATGCCCGTGTAGATCTTCTCACCGGCTTCGACGAACAGCGTACCGCGATCCTGCAGCGAGAACAGGGCGTACTGCGTGGTCGCACCGTCTTCTGCCGAGATCAGCGAACCGTTGCGACGGCCATCGATCGTGCCTGCATAGGGCTTATAGCCTGCAAACAGACGGTTCATGATGCCCGTGCCGCGCGTGTCGGTCAGGAACTCGCCGTGATAGCCGATCAGGCCACGCGACGGGATGAGGAAGGTCAGACGAACCTTGTCACCACCCGACGGACGCATGTCCTGCATCACGCCCTTACGCATCGACATCTTTTCGACGACCACGCCCGAATAGGGCTCGTCCACGTCAACCAGAACCTCTTCGTACGGCTCTTCACGCTCGCCGGTTTCTTCGTTGTTACGGAAGAGAACACGCGGGCGACCGATGGTCAGCTCGAAGCCTTCGCGACGCATGGTCTCGATCAGCACGCCGAGCTGGAGTTCGCCGCGACCCGCAACCTCGAAAGCCTCGCTCTCGGCGCTCTCGGTCACCTTGATGGCCACGTTGCCTTCGGTTTCCTTGAACAGACGGTCACGGATCTGACGCGACGTCACCTTCTTGCCTTCACGACCGCCCAGAGGACCGTCATTGATGCGGAAGGTCATCGACAGGGTCGGCGGATCGACCGGGGTCGAGGGCAGAGGCGCATCGAGCGACGGGTCGGCAATGGTGTCAGGGATCGTCGCATCGGACAGACCGGCCACGGCCACGATGTCACCGGCTTCGGCTTCTTCCACCGGCACACGATCGAGACCGCGGAACGACAGCAGCTTGGTCAGACGACCCGTTTCCACGATCGAGCCATCGGGGCGCAGCACGCGAACCGGCATGTTCAGGCGGGCGCGGCCCTGCTCGATACGACCTGTCAGGATACGACCCAGGAAGTTGTCGCTTTCGAGAATGGTCGCAACCATGCCGAAAGGCGCTTCCTTGTCGAGGCCCGGCGTGGGCACATGGCGCAGCACCAGATCGAACAGCGGGGACAGATCCTTGCGGGGGCCGTTCATTTCCAGATCGGCCCAGCCCTGACGGCCCGAAGCGTACAGCATCGGGAAGTCGAGCTGATGCTCGTCAGCGCCGAGTGCTGCGAACAGGTCGAAGATTTCTTCATGAACTTCGTCGGGGCGGGCATCGCCACGGTCGATCTTGTTCACGACAACGATCGGACGCAGGCCGCGGGCCAGCGCCTTGCCCAGAACGAACTTGGTCTGCGGCAGAGCGCCTTCAGCCGAGTCGACCAGGATGATCGCGCCATCCACCATGCTCAGGATACGCTCGACCTCGCCGCCGAAATCGGCGTGGCCCGGGGTGTCGATGATGTTGATGCGCGTGTCGTTCCAGACGACCGAGGTGCACTTGGCAAGAATGGTGATGCCACGCTCACGCTCAAGGTCGTTGCTGTCCATCGCGCGTTCGGCAACATGCTGGTTCTCGCGGAACGAGCCGGATTGCTTGAGAAGCTGATCGACAAGGGTAGTCTTGCCATGATCGACGTGCGCGATAATGGCGATGTTACGGATTTCCATGAAGCGGTCCTGATCGGGCTTGCAGGGTCATGCCCTGCCGGATCGCTCCCTTGGAACGACACAAAGCCGGGACTGACGGATTGGCCGTGTTCTGCACAATTTCGCGTCAGAGTGCAATGAAAGGATCGGAAAGAGCCGGTTTTTTAGCGTTTCCGGGTCTTTCTCCGGGTCCTTGCGGGGCGCTGCCCCGCAATACCCTTCAGGCCTTGAGTGCGAAATCGGCGGCAGGACGTGCCCCCATGCGGGTGATGATGGCACCGGCAGAGGCATTGCCGAGACGGGCACAGTCTTCAAGGCTGCGTCCCTTGGCCAGCCCGGCCAGGAAGCCCGCTGCAAACGCATCGCCAGCGCCAGTCGTATCGACCACCTTGACCGCCTCTGTCGGGACGACAAGCTTCTGGCCGTCGGACAGAATAACAGCGCCCTTTTCACTGCGGGTCAGGACCACAAGAGCGGCATCGCGACCGGCCTGCTCGGCAGCAGAGTCGAAATCCTCGGTTTCGTACAGGGCGCAGATTTCGGCCTCGTTGGCGAACAGGATGTCGATATGCCCGGCGACGAGGGCGCGGAATGCGGCGTGATGACGGGCAACGCAGAAGGTGTCGGACAATGTAAGAGCGACGCGACGACCGGCCTTGTGAGCGGTTTCAGCGGCGAGGATGAAGGCCGACTGGGCGCGATCCTTGTCGAACAGATACCCTTCCATATAGGTCACGCCGGCCGCAGCAACGGCAGCCTGATCGACATCTTCCGGCCCGAACTCGGTGCAGATGCCAAGATAGGTATGCATGGTGCGCTGCCCATCAGGCGTAACCAGAATGATGCAGCGTGCCGTAGGGCGATCGGCGTTCTGAACGGGCGCGGAAGGATAGAACAGCTTTTGCGCAGCAAGATCGCGCGCGTAGCCCTGACCGGCCTCGTCGGACGCCACCTTGCCGAGATAGCCCACACGCGCACCGAGGCGCGCTGCCACGACAGCCGTATTGGCTGCCGAACCGCCGCCCATGACCTGTTCAGGCGTGATTTCAGCCTCGATCGCAGCGGCCTGGTCGGCATCGATCAGCGTCATGCTGCCCAAAGGCGATCCCAGCGTGGCGAGTGTCTCGTGCGAGACGGGCGCCAGAATATCGACGATGGCATTACCGATGCAGAGCAGATCGAGTGTGGGGGCAGTCATGAAGTCTCCGATACGATGAATTTTGCCGGAATAAACCGGGATCGCGCCATGAAATCAACACGATCGGGCGTGATCGTTATGGTGCGTGAACGACAGGTTCGGCATTCTTTCCGACAGGCCATGACACAAGACCGGGTCAGGGTCAAAAACCGCGAAAACCTGCCTTATATCCGCTTGTCGCTTGCGCAACTAAACGTGTAAGCCGGGTCAGGACGCAAATCATCCCCGGGATGGTTTTTTGTCTGTTACCAGCCGTTCGCGGCACCCGAACCGCCACCTTCCAGAACGCGCAGCGGGGTTCTCTTGTTCAAACGACGCAAACCAGAAGAGACAACTTCATCTTCAGGTGCTTCGGCCAATCCTGGCCAAAAACCGGCTGCTCCTGCCTCGGGCAGCTCTTCGCTCTTTCCCGAGCGTCCGGCCCCAGCGGCAGACGCCATACCAGCCTCACAACAGAAGGATTCTGCCGCGATGGGTCGTTCGCCTTTCCCTGCCCCGCCCTCTCCCGCAACACCGGCAGCTCCTGCGCGCCCAGCTGCCGCAGCGCCCTCCGCAGCGGGTGGCCGTCGTGAAGCATCCGACCGCCGTACGCTGGTCGTAGGCCGCGGCATTTCGGTTCAGGGCTCGATCCAGGACGCAGAGCGTCTGGTCGTTGAAGGCACGGTCGAAGCGACCCTGCTTCAGGCAACGGAACTTTCCGTGGCACAGGGCGGCGTTTTCCGTGGCGAAATCGAGGTTGAAGACGCCGATCTGGCGGGTACGATCGACGGAACGCTTACTGTGCGCGGCAATCTGACCGTGCGTGCAACCGGACGTCTGATCGGCAAGACGCGCACGCGTCGCCTGCAGGTGGAAGATGGCGGCCAGATCACGGGTCATCTCGAAATGATCACAGGCGACATGCCGTCTCGCCCGGCTCCGGTCGAAACGCCTGCTCCGGCCTCCGAAAAGACCGAAGACGCAACACCTGCTGCCTGACAAGGCCGCGTGATGCGCAAGAAAAAAGCCCGGTCCGCATGGATCGGGCTTTTTTTATTCTTGCATGAGACCGGACATAAGACCGGGTCGGCTCAGCCGGCGCTTTCGCGACGGTCGCGCAGCTTCACATAGGCAATTGCGCAATGTTCGGCACAATAGGGCTTACCGGGCACAGGCTTGGCACCGCAGAAATGAAAGCCCGGGGTGCCGGGATCGCCATTCGGCCAGCAGCAGGACGGACCGCGACGGGGCGACGTATCGGCCGTCAACGGACGCAGGAGCGGACGGAGCATCAGATCTGGTGCCATGGTCTTGGCCTCTGCAGGTTTACGGGGCGGAGCAGCCTTGCTGGACACCGGAGCTTCCTGCGCCGTCTCGGCTGCAGCGGCAGGGGTCTCGGCGACGTGCTTGACGGGCTCGGCCTTGGGAGCGGTCGGTGGAGCGGAGACGGTCTCTGGTCTGGCAGCCGGCGTTGCCTTGGCAGCGGTCGTTTCGGACTGCGCGCTGCGCGCTGCGGCTTCAGCCATAACGGGCTTCGTCCGGGTATCGGCGACAGGTCCGGAAACGGGTGCGACCGGCGTTTCAGACAGGGCTTCGCCAGAACCGGCTGGCTGGGCAGCTGCAGCAGTCTCGGCAGTCGCATCCTTGCGGGATTTGGCTGCGGCACGAATGGGAGACGGGCGAGGCGGCAGCCCAAGACGATGCGCTTTGCCAACGACAGCGTTCTTGGTGATCGACAGCTGCCTGCCAATCTCGGCTGTCGACAGTCCTTCCTGCCATAACGTCTGAAGACGGGAGATTATTTCGTCAGTCCATTCCATCGCCCGTGCTCCTCATTCAGTCCTGTGACGTAAAACTAGGGTGTCGATACGATCTGCTCAATCCGCAAAACCGGATTTTTCTATAGTGAGACTGGCGGATAAACACAGAGCTCTTGCCCAAGTCAATCTGAACCCGACCGAATTACCAAAGAATGAGGTATAAATCATAGGCGCGGTCCCGACCGGGACCGCCTGACAATTGCCCTGTACGATCCGTATGCTCAGTCGTTCTTGTTGCGGATGAGCCGCACCGAACGCCCCTCGACGGCAAGGCGGATTTCGCCATTGAGCAGTGCCAGAGCATCTTCACCGAAGACGGCGCGACGCCAGCCCTTCAGAACAGGACTGTCCGTTTCGCCCAGCGCGAGGCTGTCCAGATCATCGCTCGTCGCCACAAGTTTGGGAGCCACGCGATTGGCTTCGCAGCCGGCAGCAAGAACCACCTTGAGCAGAGCCACAAGTGCGGCGGAAGGTTTGGCACCCTCCTGCTTGCGCGGTGGACGGGGCAGATCTTTCTCAGGCAGGTCCAGACCGGTCTGGATTGCAGCGAGCAGACCGGGCGCTGCCTTGCCTTCGGCAAAGCCACGCGAAACGCCGCGAACACGCGACAGAGCCTCGGCATCCTGCGGACGCACGGCGGCGATCTCCAGCAGGCTCTCGTCGCGTATCAGACGCTGGCGCGGAATATTGAGCGCCTGCGCTTCCATCTCGCGCCAGGCCGCTACCTCGCGCAGCACACCGAGCATACGTCGGTTATTGGTGCGTGCCTTCAGGCGCTCCCACTGACGGCGTGGATCGGGCCGGAAGGTTGCCGGATCGTTGAGAACGGCCAGCTCGGCATCGGCCCAGTGCAGACGGTTCTGCTTTTCCAGCTCGTCATGCAGGGCGAGATAGACCGTACGCAGATGCGTGACGTCCGCCGCCGCATAGGCAATCTGTGCCTTCGACAGAGGGCGCGCGGCCCAGTCGCTGAAGCGATGGGTCTTGTCGATGCTTGCGCCCGTAATAGCGTTGACCAGCGTGTCATATCCCACCTGATCGCCATAGCCGCCCACCATGGCCGCAACCTGGGTATCGAAAATCGACCGTGGCAGAACGTCGAAAAGATGCAGGAAAATCTCAAGGTCCTGACGCGCTGCATGGAAGACTTTCACGCAGCTCTCGGTTGCCAGCAAATCGGCCAGAGGGGCAAGGTCCATCCCCGGCGCCAGCGTGTCGATCACTGCCACATCGTTCACGCCGCCAAGCTGCACGACGCAGAGCTCAGGCCAGTATGTATGCTCGCGCACGAACTCCGTATCGATCGTCACGAACGGCTCATGCTTGAGTCGAGCACAGAGTTGGGCCAAATCGTCTGTAGAAGACACGATGACTGGGGCTGGGAAACCGGCTTGAGACACTTGCATTTTCCTTCCTTACATCAGGGCAGACCCTCATGACCACATCAGAGAACGATCTCTCGGCACTCAGCCAGCTCGGACGTCAGACCGTACAACCCGACAGCCCGGAAACCGCGACGCTCGAACGCGTACCCAGCCCGCACAAGGGGCGCGATTATGTCGTTCGTTTCACCGCACCGGAATTCACATCGCTTTGTCCGGTCACCGGGCAGCCCGATTTCGCCCATATCGTCATCGACTACATTCCCGACGAATGGATCGTCGAGAGCAAGTCGCTCAAACTCTATCTGACCAGCTTTCGCAATCACGGCGCGTTTCACGAAGACTGTTCAGTCAGCATCGCGACGAAGCTCGTCGAGGTTCTGAACCCCAAATGGCTGCGTATCGGTGCCTACTGGTATCCGCGCGGCGGCATTCCGATCGACGTTTTCTGGCAGACCGGCCTGCCGCCCGAGGGCGTCTGGGTTCCTGCGCAGGATGTTCCGGGCTATCGCGGTCGCGGCTAAGAACCGGATCCCCGGCCTCCCCCTCTCGGATGTCGCATATGTATGCACATGTCTGCCGGGGGTGGCCGCAGTGCCTGTAGAGATACAAAAAAGACCGGTGCCCTGAGGCAACCGGCCTTTTTTGTTCGATGAACCGATTGCGTCAGAGCGCGATCAGTAGATCGGGTGAGACGCCTCTGCCGCCTCGATCTCGGCGCGCGCGGCCTGGATCTTGCGGGAGATCTGATCCATGCCCGTGAGATCATCAGCCGTGACATTGGTCAGCTGAAGCTCAAGGGTCTGAAGACGCGACTGCGCTTCGGTCAGGACGATGTCCTTGATCGGCAGGGCCTCGTCAGCCAGGATCGTGCAGCGATCGGCCGTGATATCGGCGAAACCACCGGAGACGAAGAAGCGCTCGGTCACGACATTTCCCTCATAGAGGGAAACGACGCCACCGCGCAGCAGGAGCATGATCGGCGCATGATCCGGCATGGCCGCGATATCGCCTTCCTCGCCCGGAATGACTGCCATTTCGACTTCCTTACGGAAGAGCAGCTTCTCCGGGCTGATGATTTCGACCTGAACCGGCATGGGCTTACGCCGACTCCTTCATCTTTTCGGCCTTGGCGATCGCTTCTTCGATCGGCCCGACCATGTAGAAAGCGCTTTCCGGCAGGTGATCGTATTCACCGGCCACGATAGCCTTGAAGCTGCGTACCGTGTCGTCCAGCGAGACCAGCTTGCCAGGCGAACCCGTGAACACTTCGGCCACGTGGAAGGGCTGCGACAGGAAGCGCTGGATGCGACGCGCACGCGCCACGACCTGCTTGTCCTCTTCCGACAGCTCATCCATGCCCAGGATCGCGATGATGTCCTGCAGGCCCTTATAGGTCTGAAGGATACGCTGCACGTCACGGGCAACCTGGTAGTGCTCGTCACCGACAATCTTCGGATCGAGCGAACGCGAGGTGGAGTCCAGCGGATCGACGGCCGGATAGATGCCCATTTCAGCGATCGAGCGGTTAAGCACAGTCGTGGCGTCGAGATGGGCGAAGGTCGCGGCGGGCGCCGGATCGGTCAGATCGTCGGCAGGCACGTAAACGGCCTGAACCGAGGTGATCGAGCCCTTCTTGGTGGAGGTAATACGCTCCTGGAGGGCACCCATCTCGGTGGCCAGCGTCGGCTGATAGCCCACGGCCGAAGGAATACGACCCAGCAGAGCCGAAACTTCAGAACCGGCCTGTGTGAAGCGGAAGATGTTGTCCACGAAGAACAGCACGTCCTGACCTTCCTCGTCGCGGAAATATTCTGCGAGAGACAGGGCGGAGAGAGCGACACGTGCGCGGGCACCCGGCGGCTCGTTCATCTGGCCATAGACCAGGGCCACCTTGGAGCCAGCCGTCGAGCCGTCTTCACCGATCTTGATCACGCCGGCATCCTGCATTTCGAAATACAGGTCGTTACCTTCACGCGTACGCTCACCGACACCGGCGAAGACGGACACGCCGCCATGAGCCTTGGCGATGTTGTTGATCAGTTCCTGGATGATGACGGTCTTGCCGACGCCGGCACCACCGAACAGACCGATCTTGCCGCCCTTGAGGTAGGGGCAGAGCAGATCGACGACCTTGATGCCGGTCACGAGAATTTCGGACGCAGCAGCCTGATCTTCGAAGGACGGAGCCTTGCGGTGGATCGGGTAATGCTTGTCGGACACGACCGGGCCGCGCTCGTCGACGGGCTCGCCGATGACGTTCAGGATGCGGCCGAGCGTTGCCGGGCCGACCGGCACGGTGATCTGCGCGCCGGTATCTTTCACTGCGCTTCCACGGACCAGCCCGTCGGTGCTTTCCATGGCGATGCAGCGCACTTCGCGCTCACCGATTTCCTGTGCCACTTCGAGCACAAGGGTCTTGTCGCCAATCTGGACGTGCAGCGCATTGAGGATATGCGGCAGCGTGCCTTCGAACTGGACATCGACCACGGGACCGCGGACCTGCGTCACGCGACCCACGACGTTGCTGCTGGCAGACGACAGAGTTTCGGACATCGTATTTCGGCTCCTGCGTAAAAGTCTCAGACGGCTTCAGCGCCGGAGATGATCTCGATAAGTTCTTTGGTGATGTTGCTCTGGCGGGTGCGGTTGTAGCGCTGCGACAGAGAGTCGATCGCCTTGCCTGCATTCCGTGTCGCGTTATCCATCGCCGTCATGCGCGCACCCTGCTCACCGGCCGCACTTTCGAGAAGTGCTGCGTAGAACTGGATCTGGATATTACGCGGCAGAAGCTGAGCGAGCAGCTCACCTTCATTGGGCTCAAAATCGTATTGAGCGGTATATTCGGTCGCGTTGTCGTTCTCTGCCACCGTCAGCGGTACGAGAACCTCCTCGGTCGGGATCTGTGTCATGGCGTTGACGAAGCGGTTGAACACCACCGTCACGCGATCGACCTCACCGTTCATCAGGAGCTCGGTAACGCGCTGACCGAGATCTGCGGCCTTCTGGAACTGGACCTCGCGGCCTGCCGTTCCGGCAATCAGCTCGATCAGCTTGTCCGGATAAAGGCGCGTCATGGCTTCGCCACCCTTGCGCCCGACAGGAAGGATACGAACGCGCTCGCCCTGGGATTCCAGACGCGAGACGATCTGTCGTGTGCTGCGCACCAGATTGGCGTTGAAGCCACCGGCCAGACCGAAATCGCTGGTCAGCACAACGACGAGATGGGTCGATCCCTTGCCGCCCTCGAGAAGAGCGGGCAGCTCGCCCTGACCGGCTGTTGCGGTTGCAAGCTCGGAGAG